>SNQJ01S0039612.1:0-11339 GCA_010110895.2 Picea sitchensis | reverse complement strand
AATTGTTTTCAAGCCCATAATAAGCTTTCCATCCCCCAATAATCCTTTTCTCAATGCTATAATTCCAATTGAGCTTGTGGTGAATATCAATTCCAAGATATTTGTATGAAGTCACTTCCTCCAAGTTGTTGTTGTCATATACTGATATGAAAATGGAATGAATATGTTTCCACTAGATCTTTAAAATGAAGAAGACTTATCTCTTTAAATTGCAAGTGTAAAATGGCATGTGTTTGGGTAATTGGATAAGTTTACTAACACATAAATTCAGTAAGTTTTAATTAAGCATGAGAAGCATATCAGACACATAAAAACCATCAACAATGAACACATAACACAACAAATGATAAAGGAGTTCACCCCTCTCTTGGGCTACATCTCTTGGTCCAACTTCCCTTGGATCATTTTCATTATGCTTAAAAAGTGCTCTTGTTGTGCTCAGAATACAAAATAGATGGCTTCAATGGCTTTAGAACGTCCAAAAACCCCTAGCTGGGCGTTTTCGGCACCTGGTTTGGCCAAAAAATGAAAAAGTTACACCTCTTGGAAGTTTTCCCCTTCAAGCTTGTTGTCCCTGCTCGTCAAAACACACCCACTGACAGACTAACCCGACCTCTGTGTGTTTCCCGCACTAAAACCCAGCACACGCAACGGTTCCTAAAATCAGGCAAAAATGTAGAATCGTTAGTTCGCTAGCCCCCAAACTCTGCCGGAGAACTTGGTCATTTGGCCCCATGTGGCCAATGACTTACCCTTTTGGCACGCCCATTGGCTAGCTCCTTCCGCGAAGGTGAAGTGTGGTCATATGAAGTGGTTACAAAACTACAGGCTAAACTGGAGTGCTCCGCGCCCAAGTGTTAAGGTAAGGGTTATATGGCAAGGGCATATGGTTTATGTGCTAGGGCATAAACTCCCTAACAAATATCTGTGCGCGCCAACAATCATATGGTGTGGTTGCTGGGGTGTTTGAGCCGGGGGATTAAACAAAAATGGAGCTAAACCCAAAACGTAAATTCCCGCACCAAGAGTTAAAGGTTTGGACACATGAGAAGCTTATATGGATATGTGTCGGGGGGGTTGGGGCTAGGCCCCAGCCCTTTAATCCGCCAAATGAAACTTTGTTACAATTCAAATATTTTATTCCAACTATATGGGTTAAGAACTACTATGGGTGGGATGGTATCCAGGCCCTGCCAAAGTGCTTCCCCATGCCCGGAGGTCGCGGGTTTGACTCCTATGGAGTCATAAATTTTTTCCAACTTCCAACCAACAGAGGGGTGCCACGTGGTAGCCCATGACTAGGCCACATGGCACCATACCATTAGCCCAATAACAATGATACTTGTCAAATCATGATTCATCCACGTCTGCCAAATCCTGTTGAGTCAACCTTCCAACTCACCTGCCACATCACTATATGGCATGTATTCACTGCCATGTCACCTGCCACATCACTATATGGCATGTATGGTCAGATGCCACACAAGACTGTATGACCATATTCAACAAATTGTTTTGTATGTTTGGAAAATCTAATCAGACGCGATATCTTGTCATACCGCTTTGACCGCCTGCTGCGCTAGTTCAGAATGATGAGGCCTTAAGCACACACATGTACGCATTTGAAGAGATTTTCAAGAACTTTGATTTTTGAGTTACCAATTTGATCCCCTCGATCACACTCTCCCCATTGGGAAGCTTTTGACCTCCAAAAGACTACTTTAGTCAATTTGTAGATGAGGGTATAGATCCCCCACCTTTACAATCTCAATCCATCCAACCTTTGGATTGGTATTTCTGGTAATCACACAAAACTTGTCATGCCTTGTTGTGTAATTGGCTTGGCTCTTTCTCAACTGTTATTGAATGATTTGATGCACAAACTGAATTGGTTTAATGAACTTCTTGGCCTGGTTATAAGCATTCTGAAAGTAACATAGATGCTCATCCCAAAACTTAAGATTCTTTCTTTGCAAACTAGCCACCATCTTGCCTATACCAAAGTGGCCAAATAAATAAGAGAAGAATGTGTTTCCCTTATTTGTTGACACTTTCAACTGTAAAATACATAGCTTGCCAAGATGCAAAAGTTTACCATGCACATAGGGACCCAATTCCCCAACTTGGTTAGCATGACATAAAGTTGCATAAAAATATTTGAAATCAACATCTATAGCATATTGTTTCCAATAGTTCTCATGCATGATAAGATTATGCTTGAAAATAACTAAAGCACTAACAATAGGCCTAGTAAGCATAATAACAACTTTGTCATAAAATTATTTCTTATACCTTATCACCAAGTGGAAAACATAACTTGTCAAGGCATGCATTGGAGCTTGCTTTTCTTTCAAAACTTTCTTCCATATGTCTCCTTCAACAATCATATTTGTAGTCTTGTTCAAGGCTCTGAAATCTACCCACATACGCTACATACAATCTTTCTTTGGTACCAAACCACTATATGACATGTATGGGCTAAGTAAGCTTGGTTTGATGAATCTCTTTGTCAAGTACCCAGTTTATTTTCTTCATTTCAACATTCTCCATGTCCTACATCCTACACATGTCAATGTTTGGAAGAGGATCTCCTTGCTGCAATATAATCTCTTGTTGGATACCCCTTCTAAGAGGAAATCCCCTTGGTTCCCTCAAAACATCTCAACATTTTCGTTAACATCCTCATATAAATTAGATTGTAACTTTGCATCACATCCTTTGAGAACTTGTTCTTCATCATTATCTTAGGGTTTAATACTATCAAAAGTACAAGGTTCTTACTAGCATTGACTAGTCTCTTCACTTGTCCAACATTTGTAAGTGACAAATTCATCTCTTTGTATGTGCTCTAACAATGTACTCAACTCCATTTTTAAACAAATGATAATTGTTCTCATGATGATGGAAAATGTCTCTCATATCATATAAGTATGGGATTCAAAACACAATACCACAAATATCCAATGGAATAACATCAAGCTCTACCTCATCTACATAGTTTGCAATGATGACGAATATGAGTTTACACCTTCTTGTCACATGCAATTGGGAATTGTCACATATCCAGCCTAAAAGATATGATTTAGGATGAGGAGTAGTTTCCAAATCTAGTTTTGACAATGTCTTCAAAAATATGGTTTTCTTGAGATCCAGTATCAAAAGAGTATCTATCTTGGTATGTTTTGAAATTACCCTATAAACAGAAAAGCTCTATCCTTCTTTTTCATGTTGAGTTTTCATTGAGGCTAGAATTAAGAACTAGTACTAGCAATATACTTTTAATTTCAGAACCCATGGTTTTGATTTTTGTTTCATCTTCCGAATTAGATCTTAAATCTTGTTGTACAGTTGTAGTAATGTTTGGTTTCTCTTTATTGTTGAAATTTTTGGGTCTCTTTTCGGGATGAAGTTTCCAACATATTCATCATGGCCATCCTTGAACAATGTTTACAAGAAAGTTTCTCTCTCTTATCCTAAGAATTTTCTTCCCATTTCCTCTCAAACTTCCTATTTCCCTTTGTCTCCATTAAAAGATTTCTCACGCCTCTCGAGGTTCATTCCCTTCCTCTTTGCCTCTAAATGAATAGCTCACACACATGTACTTCATCTAGATCCTAAGGGGGTTAAACATAAGCATTGTATGCCTCAAGTAGCTATGCAATGCTCCAATATATTTGAGAATGCATCTCTAGAAGACAACCCACACCCAAAACCAAAGCTCTTTCTCCTAAATTCCTGAGTAAACTCACATCTTGCCCTTTAGCGCTTGCTCTAAAAGTTTTTCCAATCCATAATAGCTTACGCATGTATGCTAATGGATAAAATTGCCTTTAATTGCAACAATAAATCATTCCAAGAGGATAAAACTTTATCATGTTTCTTCATGTCCTTTTGAGTTTTGGATTCCCACCAAATGAGTGTTGTATTATCCAATCTTAAAGAAGTAAGATGAATGTTAGTTTCATCATTTGTGATTCTTTGTATCCTACAATACACTTCAATCTAACAAACCCAAAGTATTTAATTTCTCAGCATTTACCCTCCATTGTACATTGTCAATTCAAACTTCATTATGAAGCTTTAGCAAAGGAGTTTGTAAAGTAGTTTTACAGTCCTTTGGAGAATTTGGAGGTGGCTAGAAATGGTGGAAGAGGTGTAAGATGGAGGTGAAGGAGGTGGAGAATCACCACTCTCTCCATTTCCCTTGAGTTTTATCACCACTGTCTCCATTGCCCCTTGGAGGGTTGGAGCCACCCTAGTCATTGCATTTCTTTCATCAAATAACACTTTCACCATTTCATCCATATCAAAGAAGGCTTTTCTAAAAGTTTACTCATATAAAGTGAGGGTTTCATGACACTCCTCATGAGACATACTTGGTGAAAATCTCCTTGAAACTTGAGGTGATTTGATAGTTCTTCTTCTTGACAGTTGAGAACTTGCTCCACAAGTTTACCTTCCTCTTGTGAGTTTCAACCTACTAGGCACGTAAAAACAAAACAACTTGCAAACAATCGCCTTCAAAACCAAAAGCTCCGATACCAACCGATCCTGAAAATGGAAAGAATATGTTTTCAATAGATCTTTAAAATGAAGAAGACTTGTCTCTTTAAATTGCAAGTGTAAAATAACATGTGTTTGGGTAATTGTATCAATTTACTAACACATAAATTTAGTAAGGTTTTACTTTGGCATGAGCAACCTATTAGACAAATAAAAACCATCAACAATGAACCACATAACACAACCAAATGATAAAGGAGTTCACCCTCTCCTGGGATACATCTCCTCGTCCGCCCTGGATCATTTTAATTATGCTTAAATATTTCTCTTGAAGTGCTCATAATACAAAATGGATGGCTTCCAATGGATTCCAAACATCCAAAACCCCCTAGTTGGGATTTTTCGACACCAGGTTTACTAAAAATGAAGAAGTTACACCTTCTAGAAGGCTGTCCCTTCAAGCTTACCGTATCTACTACAAAATGCACCCAATCGGCTGCATTCAACCCAGCCTCTGCGGTGTTTTCTGCACCAAAACCTAGCACACATAATGGTTTCACAAATCAGGCAAAAATGTAGGACGGTTAGTGCGTTGGCCCCCAAACTCTAATGAAGAACTTGGTCGTATGGCCCATGTGGCCAACGACTTCTACCCTTTTGGCTAGCTCCCTCCGTGAAGGTGAAGTGTGGTCATATGCAATGGTTACAAAACCATGGGATAAACTAGAGTGCTCCACTCCCAAGTCTTAAGGTAAGGTTTATATTGCAAGGGCGTATGTTGTATGCGCCAGGGGATAACAAGAATTGGGGCTAAACTCCATAACAAATATCCGCGCACGCCAACAGTCATATGGTGTGGTTGCTGGGGTGTTTGAGTCAGGGGTTTAAACAAAAATGAAGCTAAACCCAAAACATAGATTCCCGCACCAAGAGTTAAAGGTGTGGAAACATGATACATTTATATGGATACACACTGGGATTGGGCTAGGCCCCAACCCTTTAATACACCCAAAATGAAACTTTGTTACAATTCAAATATTTTATTCCAACTATATGGGTTAAGAACTAATATGGGTGGGTCAGCCCGGCTCCTACCAAAAGCACTCCCCTCTCCCCGGTCACAGCTGACTCATATGGATTCATAAAAATTTCCAATTGCCAACCACGAGGTGCTATGTATGTTCTCATGACCGGGCCACATGCCACCATACCATTAACCCAATAACAATGACACTTGTCAAATCATGATTCATCCACATCTTCCAACACTGGGCCGAGTCATCATTCTAATCAACTCAAGACCGCCATCAGACGCACTCGGTATATCTATATGTCACTGCCAAGATCAGACGGATTGTACAATCAACATTAAATTTTCCCTCGTTTTTGAAAAAATGAAATCGTAATGCGATATCTTGCTCATACGACGCCCGTTTGAGCCCATTCAAGTTACGTTGGGTTCATAACGACGAGGCCTACACATGTCCGATTTGAAGCAATTTTGAGCACAATTTGATCCCTTTGATCATATACAAAGGTACCATAAGGGACTTTATTAGATTTAATAATCATGACCTTAGTCTTACAGTATTAACAATCATATACCCATATTGGAGAAAAAAAAAATCCTTTGAGGATTCTTAGTTGGTTTTCAAGATCATGGGGAATCCTTTACATAAGAACGCTTAATATCGGCATAAAGAAGAAGATTGATGACTATACCAAGAGAGGGCTGACACAACCTACTTTTCCAAGCAATCTTATAACTTATCAATGTATATGCCAAAAGGGTAGGGGACAAGAGACAACCTTGCTTGACTCGATATTGCAGCTAATTTATTTTGACCAACCCTCAATGTTTTTAAACTTAGCTATAATGTTCTCATACATCCTTATTCCAAAGATCCCTGTAAACTTGGAGGAGGCACTTTTATCTCTTCCAACCTATTCTAAAGATTTTTCCTAGGAACCATGTCAAAATATTTTTAAAGTCAACAAACAACAAAAAATATTGTTTTAGTATTGCGTAACTCCTCTAATGATCCTAAAGGTAACAAGATGTCCATAGTTGAATGCTATCTCCTAAACCCTTCTTGGCCTTTAGCTCTTTACCATGAATTTCTAGCTAAAGACTAATCTTCTTTTTCCTAAATAATTCCATAAAGTTTGGCTAAAATTGGGGCTAATCATAATGGTCCTATAATTAGAGGGAATGTTTCTATCCCCATTTTTAAAAAAATAGGAACAATGAGTAAATTTTGTAGTCCAGTGTTTAGGGAAGCCCCTGTTGATTGCTAAATTGAAGAGCTTGTGCATGTGAGGGATATGATTGACCTTGATTTTAAAATTTCATCTCAGTAGCCTTCAATGTCCTTAGCTTTCCCAAGTCACAGAACCTCGAACTCTATGTCATCTAAATAAAAACTTCTTCCCTTTGTAGGGACAATAGGAATGGTGTCCATGGTATTAGGGGAACTCATAAAGACTTTGAGGTAGAAATTACAAATTCCTTAAGGGAATCCTGTTCTTTTCTTTAGTATTGTGGTTTAGAATTGAGTCCAAAACTTCTTAGGATCCAACTTTATATAGTTGTGAAAGTTGTCTGCCTCTTTATCGATATAGTGCCTTTTCCCTTTTAATTAGGGCTTTGTACGTTTTGTTCTTATCGAGTTTTAAGGACTCGCTAGAAGCATCCCTAATGGATTTCCTAGCAATTTTACATTCTTGATCATACCAAGGGTTGGTCATTTTATTATTCTTTTATAGGACACCTCCTGAAAAGAGAGCTTGTTAATAGAAGTGAAAGGTAGATGTAAAATTATGATAGAGTTCTTCAATGTTGTCCTATAAGTTAGAGATTTAATTTAATATTTAAATCCTTTAAGAATATTCCAACTTTACTTTTGTCAAAATAAAATTCCTTTGATCATTAGAATTCTCTTCAATGACGCTTCCTATGCATGGAAAAGTTTAGAGTTAGGGTTAAATGGGTTTATGATTAGAGTCAGGCTCATGGCCATTTAAAGGTCAAAAGTTGTTATTTGGTTGGAAACAAGGATATCATATATCACATAATCTACAACACTACTACTCAGCCCATGAATACAAGTCATCCTGTTGAGTTTGGCAATTTCATTACTCCATTGCAAATTATTAGATCTTGAGAGCTTCAGAGCTTGACCAACTCAAGCACTAAAATGAATTCCACCAGGTCTTAGAGCTTCTTTTGTAGGTATTAAATAAAACAAGGTCCTCATTCAGCCATAAAGGATTATGGTTGAATCAATACTTAAAATAGTAGCTTGTTTAGCTGCGCCTTTAGCATTTTCAAAGTCTCCTAGCTGTGAGGATATTACCTTCATTTTTAAACTATAAATATCTTTATTCTAAATTATTATAGGACAATTGTTATCTAGATTATTTTCTTTATAAAAAGTAGAATTAATAGGTGCAAAATAACAAAATTGCTATATACATTCCTCTTAGCATTGGTGTCTCAAATTTCTATCCAAATGTACTGATTGGGAGGGTCAATCTTATGAAATTGAATGTGAGGAGAAATGTTATTTCTAATATAACAAGCTATGCCTCCTATCCATTCACTTGGATTTTGTTCCATGCTGACCATAAGACAACTTTCTATGTTAGGGACCTTAGACTCCTCATTCTCCCAAGTTTCAACTAGACAAATAATATCAATATCACCTGAGATCCAACTTATCATAGGACCTTTGTGCCATGGAAAGCTACAACAATTCCAAAAAAGGATCCCAAGTGTCCCAAATTTCTATTTATTATTATCCTTTATGGTCTCTATCCCTAACAATAACTTTGCGATTTCTAATTATTGCCCATTTCCTTCTTTTCCGGGTTTCTTTTACCTTTTGAACTTCCTTCCTTAATCTAAAACTTGGTCTTCGTGAATGAGGTCTTCATTTATAAATATTCCCCGAATTTTTAAGCTCGTAGATTTATTGAGCATGCTATATTTATGGTCATTACAACTTACTTTGACATAGATCAACTTATATTTGTGATCAATTATTTTTCCTAGCCTCTTGCTTCTAAGGAGGCAAGTTGTCTCAATTTGTGATTTATTATTTAATTTTCTTTACATTGCTACTGTGATCCCTCTTGTTGTTATTTTATACCAAAAATTATGACTGCTCTGCTGGGCTCTTTTTCTTTACTTCATGGTCCAGCTTTGATTAGCTTATTCTATTTCCTCTTTGATGGGTTTAATATCTAATTTGTTTCCATATTACTGAGTATCAAATTGTTGGTTGTTTTTCTTCTAGCTCTTGTATCTCTTGTTGTGATTTTCTTCAACCTCCTTCTTGGGTTGATTGTTTATGTTTTTCCATTTATTGAATCCCATCCTTCATTGTTTGTAATTCACTATTGAACCCTAAGAATCTGTCCTATATTTGAGTTTGAATGGCATCTTTAATTTTTTTTTATCAATCATTGCCTCTAGCTCTATTTGGAGTTTTACCGCCTCCTTTCTTCCCTCCTTTTTCTAATGATTCTAACCTCTTTGGATTTTGGTATCTCTCCTTTCTCCCTTTTTTCATCGACTCCATATAATAATAATAAAGCGATATCCGTGGTGATTTTTGGGGGCCTCCCCTGTTAGGAAGCACTAAACAATCAGAGGGGAACCACTGTTTATAAGCTTAAATAATTTTAAGTCCGTTAAAACATTATTAATATTTCTTCATGTGGGAACAACAATATACAAATATATGAACAAGAAGAGTAAAGACCATCACCACACATGAAATAATAATGAGACAGATTTTCAACAGGAAACCCATAAAGGGAGAAAACTCCTTCTTCTTCTAAATGATAGCGCCTTTCATAAATTGCACATCATTTTACAATTGAGCACCAAATCAATGTGAGGCTCTACCGCTCTTTTACAAGATGCAACTTGTTTGAGAGCTCCAACTCTCCTGGGTTCTCTAGCACCTACTAGAAGGGAAGCACCTAACTCCCCTCGATTACTCCAAACACCCACTAGAAGGAGCATCAATTCCCTGAGTGTTCCAGCACTAACCGGATGGAAGCACCAACTTCCCGAATATTCCAAGACTAACCGGATGGAAGCACCACCCCAGCTACATTTGTGCCCAACTCGCATAATGTAGAACACCCGTTTCTCCCTAGCACCACCCCCTCACAATTCCTAGTTACTGGCCGCAAACTGCATGGAAGTTGCTACACTTCCCCGTGTTCAAGCACCCACTTGAACTTCTCGAGGACAAATAGTCCTCCCGAGCACCTCCCCAACCTCCCTAGAAAAATTAAATAATGAAAACGTGAACAACTTATTCAGATAAATCACTTCTTACCATTTTACTCTGTTTTGTAAATCTGATCTTCAACAAATTGTTCTGCAATTCTTCTCTTCCTCAACAGGACTGCTCTGCAAATTGTTCTGCAATTCTTCTCTTCCTCAACAGGATTGCTCTGCAAATTGTTCTGCAATTCTTCTCTTCCTCAACAGGATTGCTCTGCAAATTGTTCTGCAATTCTTCTCTTCCTCAACAGGTCTGCTCTGCATCACGTTCTTTTGTCATTCTGTTCTTCTTCTCCTCTGCCTGTGATTTGCTCTGTTTCTGATATGCATTTAATTTCATTCTGTACATCAATTAAACTTGATCCTCAACACCTTCTCCTTTCTCTTTTCTTACTATTTCATTCTTTTTCCATACAGACCAACCACTCCAGTTCAGTCTCCCTCATTATCTTTTATACACCCTGCCTTGACGATTCCACTTCCCCTTCCATTCGGTAACACAGGGACATCTGTCTTGGCAACTGAAACGCTATCGATTTGTCATCATCAGTCCATTTCTCTTAACTGATTCACAACTGAAGCGTTAATGTGAGAGGAAGAACAACAACCCTCCGATTAGATTCAAACTTTATTTGCACCGTTAGATAGTCTTTATAATTCTTGCCTTTTTAAATCGGGTTTCGGCAAAGTTCTTTTCATTTGTAAATCCCGATACACAAAATTCCATATATCGGTCGAATCAACGATCCAGATGTAATTTTGGCTCAACGGATACGATTAATTCGCGATATCGCATATCGCGATTTCGCAACTTATGTTGCAATCCTTACCATATCCTGATTCGTGAAAATCCGACGTAAAGTTTGATCAACGGTCCGGGTGCAATCTTGTTTCAATGGTTACAATCATATCGCGATATCGCGTATCGCAATTTCGACATTTCTAATGTTGCAAGTCCTTGTCACTTTCAAATCGCGATCCCCGAAACTCCTATGAGAGGTCAGATCAACGATCCTGGTCATTTCTGGATCAGACGGTCTGGATTAGATCTCGCGATTTGCACATCGCGATTACTCCCACTTCCCTTGTACTTTAAAGGGTGCGCATATTATCTTTGATCCGACGATGATCGGGTCTTCCGCTTGGATCTAACGGTCACTGAGTCATATCCACAACCATAACTGTACTCGCACTCTATGCAGAGATTCAACGGTCCAGATCACTTCTATCTCGACGACTACGATCAAATCGCGAAATTGCATATCGCGATTTTAGAGTTTTCGTTGTAATTGAACACAGGACTCGTGAAACTTCGATTCCCGATTCCCCGATGGGAAAAACTCCGACAGCGCCCGATCCTTTGCCACTTGTCCTTGCGAATGGACGCTCCCTATTCCTTCGGGATTTCACCTTTGCACAGTAGGACTTAACCCCTGCGCTTAACCTCTGCGCAGCTTCTGCAGATCTGATGGCTATCGGCCTTTCGGGAAATTTGAATGGGATCCAACGGTCACTGGATCTCTTTCTTCCTTTT
>SNQJ01S0039611.1:51667-67256 GCA_010110895.2 Picea sitchensis | reverse complement strand
CGCAATCTTCGACCCCTTCGGGTTGGGGTTGAAGAGTAGATTTTAAAGGCATGTCATTTTGATCAAAAAGTCTCTCCAGGGGGATTAGTCCCTTTGGAATCTGATTATTTTTTAAAACTAACATGCGATGGTTGGCAATTTTTCTGAGAACTCCTGAGGGTCTTCTCCTTCTTGCATGATCCACGTGTGGTCATTTTGATTTTCTTGGTCAATGTGAGTTTCAGAAAAGTCATCCACTGCTTCGAGGAATTTTCTGATCTGTTCGTCATCCTCGAAAACCTGCCAGTGTTGTATGTTGTTCGGGATGGATGGTCTGTGCCTTACCTCTATATGATATTTTAATTTAAAAGTTGTGGGGGGAGTGAATGTTGAGGCTGCCTTGGCTAACAAATTGGCCTGCAAATTTTTAGCGCGTGGGATGGAGTGAATATTTACAGACGAGAATAAATTTTCTATTAGATCCCAGGCACAATTTCTATACGCTCTCAATCTCAAGTGTTTGGCCTGGTATTGTCGATTAATCTGTTTGACTATCAACTCAGCATCTCCATAAACTTCCAGGTTCTTTATGTTTAGTTTCTCGGTAGCTTCCAATCCTAATACTAAGGCTTCATATTCACATACATTGTTAGTGTAGTCTATATCCCATTGAAGCTTGTAAGAGAAAGGGATGACAAACCTATTTTCAGGTGCCACAAAAAGTACTCCTGCACCAGAGCCTTCACATGACAGAGCACCATCAAAAAATATTTTCCAGATCCCTGTACTATGCATATTTTTGGAATCTTTATCTTCTATGTAGTTTTCTTCTATGCAACTATCTATACCATCATCAAAATACAAAATACAATTTCCTATATCTTGATCGGCAATGTAAACAGGAAAATTGTTAGGATTCTGAGGATCGCTCACGGTATAGGCTAGCCTAGTTTCCCTGTATAACCTAGTAAGTTTTCCACCAAATACAGGAATTGTGGCATAAGTCATGTCCAGTTGAAGGGATCCCCCAAGTTTGGCTCCCCATGACCTTGATAACAGTAATCCATATTTTGGGGGGATATCAGCAATAACTACATCCACCAGAACACTTTTGACTGGGACCTGTGCAAGGGTGACTACTAAATATTTTATCATACCTAAGCACTTGACTCTTCTTGAATCAAAAGAGTAGAGATCTCCGTAAGGTCGGGTGATCTCGAGGCCTAGTCTATCCATAATAGCTTTGGGCATCACATTATGTGAAGCTCCAGAATCTATCATGCAGTTATGCAATAGTCGATCATGCACATTTAAGGTGATATAGAAAGGGGAAACAATGTCTCTGGCGCCCTCAAAATGTGGATCGAAAGTGATATTTGGCTTGTCATCTTCCAAATTTATTTCATCTGATTGACTTTCTTGGTCCGAACAACCTATCACCTTGGTTATCTGTTTTTGATATGCAGGGTTTTTTGCTAATTCAACCAGCGGAATCAGTATTTTGATCCTATTTATTTCATTTTTGACACTAAAACCACCGCCACCTTTTTTCGTTTCTCTGGTTAAAACCTCTAACTCTTTATTCTCTAACTTATTTGTCTGAGATGATTTATTACTCGTGATCTTAATTATCAGTGTTTGTGTATCGACCATCTTGATCTCCTTTGTTTGGGTCTCAACCTCCTTCATCTTTGGATCCAATAAGTCAGTCCCTTTAGATGTTTCGGTCTCCTTTGGGGTGGGTACATATAATTCACCTCTAGGGAGAATTTTCCTGGGCTGAGAAATCAATGCAGACTTGTTTTTAGACCTCAGGTTATACCTAGGTTGGACTTCAACCATTATTGAATCAATTACTTCTTAATGGTCTGAGACATCTGTGTTGTTTATGTCATCATCTTCATATGAGGGTTTCTGTGTGCTTAAAGACTTCTCATAATCTTCTTTAGTTCTATAAGGTTGAGTGTAGTTGTCACCCAAATTTGTCACATCTTCCTCAAGTCCCTCGAAATCTTCCAGATCATTTCTTCCTATAAAATTTTCATTTTTTAAAGGGGTTTGGATTTTATGATCTTCATTTTTAGTCCGCCTTTGTTGATTTTGAGGGTTGGGGTTTATTTTGAATTCTCTTTTAATGAAAGGATCACTCTTGGATTGGTATAGCTCCATTTTTGAAATCTTATTCGACAATTCTTTAATTACCCTAGCCATATCATCCATTTTTTCGTCTGTAGATCTATTAGATCTTGAGGGTCCCGCTTGTTCCCTAAAACGTTTGGTTTCTCTGTTCCCCATTTCTATCGTAGCTTTCAACTTACCAGAGGCCATCATGTTGGACTCAATTTCTACAACATCATCCTGCATTCGGGTTAAGGTAGCCCCCCACCTTTCTCTTAAGAGAAGGGAGAAGTCAGGTTCGAAAGCTCCTGCGAAAGTTACTTTGGCTACAGGTTGGGAGGGTTTGACTTCGGCTGGGATCTTATTATACAATTTATTAAATCTTTGGATAAATTCCATAACTGTTTTTGACTTCCTTTTCTTTAAAGATCCGAACTCGGTTAGATAATATAAGTGGTCTTTTCTTTCACCCCATTGTCTAAGAAAGGCATCTTCTAAGGCATCGTAAGATAGAATAGACCCTGTGGGTAGCCTTTGAAACCAGGTTCGTACCTATCCTTCAAAATTTTGGACAAAAAGCCTCTAATACACATCTTCGTGTTCGAGACCTAGGATATCCGCGAATTGATCGAAGAAGTTTATATGTTCGGTTGCGGTCAAGTCTCCTTCTCCTGTAAACTTAGGTAAGTTTTTTATATGATTTTTGGGAAGGTCATGAAGAGGGACAGGTAGAACCAAAGGTGCATATCTTTCAGCCACTTTAGCAAAAAATCTAGGAGGAGGGAGAGGCCCTTGGCCTCCTGCTCCTCCTCCTGGATCCCCACCACCTCCTAAAACTCCTCCACCTTTGAAAACCCCTCCACCTCCTCCTCCGACAACTGCCATTGGTACTACTAGATAAGGAAACACTGTATTGTACAGAGGGTTTTGGAACACTAAAAGTGAATCTTTAACTTCTTCGTGAAACGGGAAGACCAAAGACGGGTGATCGGAGATGCGAGGACTTGTCTCTTCAGATTTGCAGGAGATGTAATCAGGGGATCCCGCAGGTGTGAGATTTGAGTATATAGTATACTCTTCGAGACTTGGTGATGTCGGGAAGTCTGAAAGGAGAGTCGACGGGATATCAACTGCTGATAAATTTACTGCCGGGCTTTTACCTTTGTGTCCGACAAAGGTTTTCGAAAGGATTTCACTTTTAACCACAGAGCTGAATAAAAATGAATTAGTGGTTTCGAGAGGTGTACTATGCGAAGTTGAAGGTTCACAAGCACTTTTGGTCTTGGGCTGCGGGTGTTTAAGTTGATATACTACAATAGTCGGCTTAAGAGAACCTCTAGCTTTTAGTATTTTTTCAGGATCTGAAACAGGTGTGGTCTGCTTGTTCTCTGGGTTTTGCCTGGTATTCCTTCGACCGGATGCCAACTTACTTATACGTAGAGTCGCCAAGTGAAAGATAAGAAAATCCTTTTAGAAAGTGCTCACTCTTTGTTCACTATCAAAGGGTGAAACTTGAAAATATGTCGTTCTTCCCAGGGAAAAGGTTTCGTAACTTCGTCCCCGACAACATCACCAAAAAGATGTTGCTCCAGATTCTGTACTTAAGTATTTAAAAAGTACAGTGTCTAGGCATCCGAAATTTAGCAAGATGTAAAAAGGAGGAGGGTATACTTTCAGGAAAGGAAGCTAGGGTTGATTTCTAGGTTGTCGCTGTCTGGCTTCCAACTGTTCCTGGATGTTTATATCCCCTTCGATTGCAGTCCATGAACGTTCAAGTTATGCCCGGGTGTTAGCCGTTTTAAGTATGGTATTGAAGATATTTAAAGAAATATGGGTTTGATCTGTCAAGCCGGGTTCAATATTGGGTTGTCTTACAATAGGGACAGTCATAGAGGAACATAAAATTTAAAGAAATCCAAAAGTTTTTATGCTGTATCAATTTGATTTTATAAAAGAGAACTTTGGAAATCAATATTAAAAGCAAATTTCAAACCAAAGGCCTTTTTCTATAACTGCGTTATATTTGAAATAAATGATGTATGAATTATGGTAAAAACATTATGATGTCTATAGAATAAGGCTCATATAAAAAGAGAATCTAACTCTGTAAACAGGAGAAGAAAATAAGATAAGAAATGGTCTGATGAAGCATAAAATATGACAACCTAAATATTTACAGGTCTTGTACCTTCTAATAGCTGATACAGAGGAAAAATTGTAAACAATAGATAACTAAACATTAATCACTGCAGTAGAAGTTTTACTAAATTGCAATGTGACATTCATCAGATATATATAAGTGAAATAAGAATAAATATGAAATAATAGAGAGAACAAACTCATAAAACAGTAGTGACGGAATTAGGAATCTCCGGATTGCTTTGTATTAGTTCTCGAAAAGAGACAGTCTCTATTACAATTAATCAAAAAGGTCCAGCCCCTTTTTCCTTCTTCAAAATGTATATTTATACAAATTTTTATGCGCTGGAATCTCAATAGTTCTAGAGGTTTTCGGTTACAATCAAAGGAGTCAAAACATTTCATTTCTTTATCTCTGTTCTCATCTGGTACCCGAAACCTGCCTCTTCGCATGCTCCTTGCAAATAACGCACTTCTCCACCAACTGTGATATCAACTTAGATGGCTCTGCTTGATTATTTGCCTAAAAAATATAGCAGTCTTTCATCAATAGCGACAACTTTCCTTCCACCTGTTGATCTTTGGCATTGATAGAGCATAACAATATACTCGGTTTAATTAGCCATTTGTCTATTTGCATTATGTCTGTTTGAGTTATTTGTGATATTTCGGCTAATTCTCTTTCTTCATTTTCCTTGATATTTAGCATATATTTAGCTGTATTGATCTGACCCAGTATCTCCATGCCACTTTCACCATCATAACCCAAGCAAATCTCACTTAACAAACCAAAAATTTCTTCGCAATATTTCCTTAGCTTCATAGCTTTTTGTTTTCCTTCGGATATATTTCGATCCCATTCTTTCAACAAGATATTACCCCTGGTCTACTCTGCGATGGGAAAACTAGAACTACTGCTTGTTTCCCTTTTCGTTGTGGATATAATAGCCTCCTGGAACGCCACCCGAGTTGCTCTGGCATCGCTTTCTTTAAGAGAGAGGTTTTCCAACACCTGATCAAGGAGTTGGAAGTTGCTTTGAATTGTTTCTACTTTAACAAGCATACCCTACTGCGCCGCCGATAACCTTTTTCTGATCTCTATTTCCTGGGATTGAAATATCCTGATATCGATTACTTGGCTTTGGGCGAATTCTATTTTTGCCCGAAGCTAGTCTATCAATTCTCCCTGCTGGATTATCTGAGTCTGATTTTTCTGAACCTTCAAATGTGTCTGTTCGATATTATCTTTAAGCCGCTCGATTTATTTTTTATATTCTATTTTTTCTTGCTCTAAAGTCACACTTTCCTGATCTTTAGCAACAACCTCTAGGGTCCCGACTGAATATTGGTTCACCATGGTAAAATCCCCCAATGTTCCTGCTATTTGCGTCGCGAATTCTACTTTATTCATCTTTTTCCCATCAGTTAAAATTTTAAATTTCTTAGAGACAACACCTGCCTCTTGGTAGAGTTCTTGTCTCACAACCGCTTTCCTCTTCTTATCAAAGAAGAATTGATTCAGAGGTAGCTCTTCTACTGATATAGGTTTCAATTTTTCACCCACAATGCAACCTACGTCTAGGATCTCCTTTGCAGACTGTAGGGGGGTAATGGAGGTGATGGGATTGCCGACCTGTTTAGAATATTTCCCGGGAGTAACGACCGAAGTTGGCTCGCTTGGAGGATCAGAAACCTTGGCTTCCTGTTTCGGGCCCCCAACTTGCTCTTTTTTATCCTGTTGTTCTTCTTGGCCGGGTGCTGAATCTTTGGAGCTTTTAGCCTTTGTTTTCTGCACCTCTACGGTCGTCAGGTATTCACCACGTAATACTGGAGGAAGGCAACTCTGCCTATGCTATTGGAATTTGACAACATTGGCCCTTTCTTCAGGCAACAGGGCTTGTATTCGAGCCAAAACCTCGTCAGAAGATTTCACGCCTCGGAAAATATCATCATGAGGCGAATTCTCGTGCTCAAATCTTTTAAGGCCACAACTRGCCAAATGATTACTCACGACCCTGTGTGGATCGTGTTTCTTGAATTCGATATGAACCAAATTTATATCTTCTAGGGCTGCTGCCTCGGCCTTTTCATGCCCGAAGTCTAATAATGGATAAGTGTTTAAATGAATAGGAAAAGGTGGCCATACCTTTTTTGAAAACCCTTTCAGTTCTTTACTTATACTGCAAATTACGGTTTGTCGGGCGATCTCACGACAAGCCAGCCTATCGGGTATGAGTAAGGGTAAAGCATGCAGAGGGATGGAAGTGCCGAAAACCCTGATGTATGAAAATTCTTTCTCCACGTACCAGTCTGCCACTCTGCTTAAATTTGTCGTGATGCTATCCGATATCCTGGGTGGAGGATTACCGAAGATGGCAACATGCATCGATACCATTACCCAGTTGAAGATTTCGTATACGAAATCCAAAGCCTTGTCCTCCCAAATATTAGAATGGTATACATGGAATGGCTCAGCATCCGATGGAGCCTAGCTCCAATTCATCAAGGGAAAATGCATCATGGAACATACTACATCCATGAGATATGCAGACATAAAAAATGAACCAACTTTCCCACTCGCTTTTTGCGTCCGATATTCTGTAATCCGACTGGTCAGGCTATCTGATAACATTTTGGCCCAGTCAAAAGAAGAGCCTTTTTCTACTGAGTATATCAAGGGCACCCACGAGAGGAAAAAATGCGTGGTGTCTTCCCTCCTGTACAATCTACAGGTCATCATTGCTACGTATTTGAACTGTGGTTCCAAAGAAGATATGGAATAAATTCCATTGTTGTCTGCCCTGAACTTCACTGGATGTGAGACCTAATCCTTGATCAAATTAGATAAAATTTTCATGTATTGCTAGCATTCCTTCTATTTAAAACCCTCTAGAAACTCTGCATTGTATGTGAAGTCTAACATGGGTGGTAACTTGTACATCGCCTGTAAGTTTTCTGGCCTAAATGTCCCAACAATGACCTTCTGCCCATTGATGATGGTTCTGGTAGGGATGTCTACATGATCTAGCACCCATTGAATCATGTCAAAGTAAGGAAGAAGGCGTGGCTTGGCCGCTACTTTGTGCATCTCTGCCTGGACAACGATCTTGTATTTGGTAGTCATGTCGTCTTTCTCGTTGTCACTGGAATCGTCCGAACAATTCACCACATATGATTGCAAAACCTCTGAGACATATGACCAGGTTCGCATGAAATCAATGCTCTGAGGTGAAGTATCCGAGACATTATCAGAACCTTGTCCTGAAACCTCAACGCTTTCCTTGGATGCTTTTCGCGGGGCCATGACAGGGGATTGTAACTTATCTCTTCTGCAATAAAAATGCGTATACATATAGAAGTTAGATTACTGCAAAAAAACTTTTCTGTGCGGGATAGGAATGAACTTTATGAATAAAATAGGAAGCAAAAGATCTATATCTTCGAACATTTAACATATCGATGTCCTTACGAACAGAACGGTCCAATCATATTTAGATAAATATTTTGGCAATAAAAAACCATATCCTTACTTTGCCGTTTCATCTTATTTCCAATTAATGCCATAAAATTCGACGGTTCGTGGTACAAGATGGCACAGGGAACATTTGAAATTACCTCGTAAACTATGCATTATTGTCATTTGCATTAAACATTGATTATGCTGGCTTGGCTTCCTTAATCGGGATTTAAATCAACACTTCGGCGTTCGCTGTATCAAGACTTTTAACTCTAACCTTTCGAGCCTCTAAAAACCGAGACTGTGATGATTATATTTAATTAAGAAAGGACGTAACTAAGATTAAGTGTTTTTTATTAATTATGCTTTCATTTATATCGCGACTTCGCGGCTCGGGACTTCGAAGGTAAAGTTTCCGGGAGGAATGTAAACCGAGTCACGAAATCCCGAGAAACTTAATCATGGTCAAAACTAATCAACCCTGAATCTAACCTGGGTTACTTAGGTAAAATTTTCTTTTCTTCGTGTTTCAGAGTTTTAGCGGTAATGTTTTAGGAGAAGTGAACGCCGAGACGCGAAATCTCGACAACACTTGACTAGGGTTTACATGGTCTCACTCTTAGCTTTCACCTAAGGTAAGCTTTTAAAACTTTTCGCGACCTCGCACATCGGGGTGTGTAAATATTATGACTTGTAACTCCCGAAGAGCGATATTCCAAGGTAAAAAAAGAAACAACCTTCGTTCAACGATAACAAGTGGTAATTTGTGAAACATCACATCTACCGCTATTTCACATGTCGAGACTACTAAGATTTTTAGTAGGTGAATGTCACGAAGCGAAAAAGAACTTAAGAACTGACATTTGACCTTTAAAATATATTTGAACCAAATAAAAAAGGCTTCTCCAACAGTCCCTATGATAGCCTTTGTGTCTCCAAAGACCGGAGGCTGAATGAAAACCTCCTTGGTGGATGTCTTGATGACGAACACTAGCTTTGGAGTAAATTCCAAATGTTTTGCGACCATTGGGGAAGATCCTTCTCCTACATTTGGTTCCTTTAGCTTCGACGCTCTCAGATATTTCCCGGTGGTTGGTTTTCTCGGAGGCATTGTTCTTGCCATAGAAATCAATATTTAGGGCATGCGTACAATTAACACCGTATAAAAATGAGTGAAGTGAAGAATAACAAATCCATAGATTGATACATACCTGTAATGCTTGCTAAACCTGTTGTTTGATACTCATTGGACCTTGGAAAATTATTCCGTATTGATCTTCTCGCTCCTGTGGATGATCTAAACTTATTTGTGCCTGATGACCTTGTTTATGAACTGCTCGAATGAATTTAAACGGGGAAGAAACTATCATGTCATATCAACCAATTAACTCAGGTTATGAGTGGAAATCAAACAATATCTACCGCCGAATCCCTGCAATTCAATTCTTCATAGGTTGACAGCGGAGGCGCGGAGGGTGGTGTGCCCTATCAACAATTTCAAATGGCTTATTTGATCCATGCACGAATTAATAACTAATGCGAGATTTGAAATTAATCAGTTCTTTAAATACTTCGGATCCAACGTATCTTAGAACTAAAGCGTCCCATCACCTCACTTTCTTAGTGGGAAGATCAGGGATCGATGATATGTTATGAATGTTCTCATTGGTATCCTCCTGAGAAGAACTTCCGACGCTGATTAATTTCGTCATATGATGCTGATGTGGCAATACTAATTTGGGGTGCGACTTGGGGCTCGGGAAGCATAACGACTCAGGGGAAAACTAGATCATATGTTTAACCACTCTGGAAATGATAGATGGTGTATGAGGACATGTGGTTTGATCGTGTATCTCAACTGGAGTTAGGGGTTTCAACAAGATGTTTGTGTTAAAATAAACTTGGGATTTCCGATGTCGAAAGGTATCGGGGGTCGACGATCGGGGATCAACTTATCACGTTCTCTACGAGCTAGATTTCTAAAACTCGCCGGTGCCGAAAGGTATTGGTGATCGACTATCGACGAAGCCTTTATTTCTTCGTTAACGCTTACTCTTTTAGCCTTTTTTCAATGCCAAAGATATAGGTCATCGACGATATCCTTGTGTGATTCCTATCGCGAAAGAAAACTTCCTTTTGCCGACGCTGATGAGGATCGACGCTCGACGACTGTGGTTTTCTCGAGTGATTTTATTTCATCTTTAATTCTTCCCGATGCTGAATCTTTGAGTGTGTTGGGGGAAAAGTTTTGGCTGTCGATTCTTTAATTAAATGTTAGTCTTTTAAGTTATGGGTTTTCACATGTTCAAGCAAATTTTGAGAGACTTAAATGAGAAACAAAATGATAAGCACATGCAAATTTTTTCATACTGAAGTCGAATTAGTTCGTGAAAAAGATCAAGGGGTACCCAAAAAGTAAAATTTGACATCAACTTTTTAGGGTGTGTTGAGTGCTCAACAGGTAGTCAATTTTATTTTAAAAGAGATTAAATATAATAGTTTATACTTGTAGTTTTAATGACCCAATTCTTCGGTGACGGGGGTTCATAACCATATAGCGCTTTAAATTGGGTAATTTTTGAGGTATATTAATACATAATATCATACCAATATTTCGTTAGATGCAACCACCTCATCCATTTCCTTTGTTTATCCCATGTGATATTTGAGTCTAGAAACCCTCCCATATCGTCAAGGCATGTGAAAATTCTATCCATGTCAAATCTCGATGCATATAGAAACATTTTAAAAAATTTCAATGTTGGCCCCATTCACAGGTCAATGTTTCCCATCATGTACTCTATCCCTAGTACAATGTATTTTAATAGTTTGCCTAAGTGGCATGATGTTGGTTTTGAACGGAAAAGATGACAAATATAAAGAGTGGGTGTGTGAGTGATATTTGAGTCTGGAAACCCTCCCATATCGTCAAGTCATGTGAACAATCTATCGTTTCAAATCTTGATGCATACATAAAATTTTTGAAATAATTTCAACATTGGCCCCATTCACAGGTCACTGTTTCTCATCATGTACTCTAGCCCTAGTACAATGTCTTTTCATAGTTGTTTCCTTTAAAATTCGACAGAGAAAATTAAAACGAAACAAGGATGATATGGGTTGATATATAGAGTGGGTGTGTGAGTAATATTTGAGTCTGGAAACCCTTCCATATCGTCAAGGCATGCAAATAGTCTATCCATGTCAAATTTTAGTGCATACATAAACATTTTGAAAGAATTTCAACATTGTCCCCATTCACAGGTTACAATTTCCCATAATGTACTAATATAGCCCTAGTATAATGTGTTTTAGTTGTTTCCTTTAAAATATGACCGAGATGCACTTCCTCACATCTAGTAGTACTGCAAAGGCATGTCACAATAACATCAATAAAGAAGTACTTGATTAATTGCACAAGCTTCAAGTTATTTTATGTCTTTTTTTTTTCTCTGATCTAAGTACTCTTTTGCTCCATAAATAATATTAGTATGAAATCATTATTTAAATACAAAATCTCATCTATCGCCTTCTTCTCGCCATGACCAAAATCATGGGCCTAGTTGGCATGATGTTGGTTTTGAACGACATAAATGATGAATATTAAGAGTGGGTGTGTGAGTGATATTTGATTTTGGAAAATCTCCCATATCGTCAAGGCATGTTAACAGTCTATCCATGTCAAATGTTGGAGCATACAGAAACATTTTGGAAAAATTCAACAATGGCCCCATTCACAGGTCAATGTTTCCCATCATGTACTCTAGCCATAGTACAATATATTTTAATACTTGTTTCCTTTAAAATTCGACCGAAAAAATTAAAACGAAATGAGGACGATATGGGTCGATATATAGAGTCGGTGTGTGAGTAATTTTTGAGTCTAGAAACCATTCCAGATCATCAACGCATGTAAATAGTCCATCCATGTCAAATTTCAGTGCATACATGAACATTTTGAAATAATTTCAACGTTGGCCCCATTCATAGGTTACTGTTTCCCACCATGTACTGATATGGCCCTAGTACAATGTATTTTAGTTGTTTCCTTTAAAATACGATCGATATGCACGTCCTCGCATCTACTAGTACCACAAGGGCATGACACAATAACGTTGATAAATAAGTACTTGATTAATTGCACAAGCTTCAAGTTATTTTATGTCTTTTTTTTCTCTCATCTAAGTACTCTTTTTCTCCATAAAGTATATTAGTACAAAATCATTATTTAAATACAAAATCTGATCTATCACCTTCTTCTCGCGACGACAAAAATCATGGGCCTAATTGGAATGATGTTGGTTTTGAACGACATAGATGATGAATATAAAGAGTGGGTGTGTGAGTGATATTTGAGTCTGGAAACCCTCCCATATTATCAAGGCATGTGAACAGTCTATCCATGTCAAATTTCAGTGCATACAAAAACATTTTGAAAAAATTTCAAGGTTGGCCCCATTCACAGGTCAGTGTTGCCCATCATCTACTCTTTCCCTAGTACAATGTATTTTAATAGTTGTTTCCTTTAAAATTTGACCAATAAAATTAAAATGAAATGAGGGTGAGATGGGTCAATATATAAAGTGGGTGTGTGAGTAATATTTGAGTCTGGAAACCCTTCCATATCGTCAATGCATGCGAATAATCTATCCATGTCAAATTTCAGTGTATACAAAAACATTTTGAAACAATTTAAACTTTGGTCCCATTCATAGGTTACTGTTGCCCATCATCTACTGATCTAGCCCTAGTACAAGGTCTTTGATATATTTCCTTTAAAATACGATCAATATGCACACCCCCGCATCTACTAGTACTGCAAGGGCATGACACAATAACGTTGATAAATAAGCACTTGATTAATCACACAAGCTTAAAGTTATTATATGTCTTTGTTTTTTTCTCTCATCTAAGTACTCTTTTGCTCCATAAATAATATTAGTACGAAATCATTATTTAAATATGAAATCTCATGTATCACCTTCTTCTCGCCATGACCAAAATCATGGGCCTAATCTGCATGATGTTGGTTTTGAATGACAGAGACAATGAATATAAATAATGGGTGTGTAAGTGATCTTTGAGTCTAGAAATCCTCCCATATCGTCAAGGCATGTGAAAAGTCTATCCATGTCAAATTTCGGTGCATACAGAAACATTTTGAAAAAAAATCAAAGTTGGCCCCATTCACAGGTCTTTATTGCCCATGATGTACTCTAGCCCTAGTACAATGCATTTTAATAGTTGTTTCCTTTAAAATTATACCGATAAAATTAAAATGAAATGAGGACTAGATGGTTCAATATATAGAGTGGGTGTGTGAGTAATATTTGAGTTTGGAAACCCTTCCATATCGTTAAGGAATGCAAACAGTCTATCCATGTCAAATTTCCATTCAAACAGAAACATTTTGAAATAATTTCGACGTTGGCCCCATTCACAGGTTACTGTTTCCCATCATGTACTGATATAGCCCTATTATAATGTGTTTTAGTTGTTTCCTTTAAAATACAACCGAGATGCATGTCCCCACATCTACCAGTACTACAAGGGAATGACACAATAACGTTGATAAAGAAGTACTTGATTAATCGCACAAGCTTCAAGTTATTTTATGTCTTTGTTTTTTTCTCTCATCTAAGTACTCTTTTTCTCCATAAAGAATTTTAGTATGAAATCATTATTTAAATACGAAATCTCATCTATTGCCTTCTTCTCACCATGACCAAAATCATGGGCCTAAGTGGCATGTTGTTGGTTTTGAGCGACACAGACGATGAATATAAAGAGTTCCCGTGTGAGTGATATTTGAGTCCAAAAACCATCCCATATTGTCAAGGCACGTGCACAATGTATCCATGTCAAATTTCGGTGCATACAGAAACATTTTGAAAAAAATTCAACGTTGGCCCCATTCACAGGTCATTATTTCCCATCATGTACTCTAGCCCTAGTACAATGTCTTTTAATAGTTGTTTCCTTTAAAATTATGCCGAGAAAATTAAAATGAAACGAGGACAATATGGTTCAATATATAGAGTGGGTGTGTGAGTAATATTTGAGTTTGGAAACCCTTCCATATCATCAAGGCATGCAAACTGTCTATCCATGTCAAATTTCAGTTCATACAGAAATATTTTGAAATAATTTCGACGTTGGTCCCGGTCACAGGTTACTACTGCCCATCATGTATTGATCGAGCCCCAGTACAATGTGTTTTAGTTGTTTCCTTTAAAATATGACTGACATGCATGTCCCCACATCTACTAGTACTGCAAGGGCATGGCACAATAATGTTGATAAATAAGTACTTGATTAATCGCACAAGCTTCAAGTTATTTTATGTCTTTTTTTTTTACTCTCATCTAAGTAATCTTTTTCTCCATAAAGAATATTAGTACAAAATTATTATTTAAATACGAAATCTCATCTATCGCCTTCTTCTCACCACGACCAAAATCATGGGCCTAAGTGGCACGCTGTTGGTTTTGAGAGACACAAATGATGAATATAAAGAGTGGCTATATGAGTGATCTTTGAGTCTGGATACCTTCCCATATCGTCAAGGCATGTGAACAGTCTATCCATGTGAAAGTTTGGTGCATAAAAAAAAAATTTGAAAAAATTTCAACGTTGGCCCCATTCACAGGTCATTATTGCCCATCATGTACTATAGCCATAGTACAATGTATTTTAATAGTTGTTTCCTTTAAAATTATACCTAGAAAATTAAAACAAAATGAGGACTAGATATTTGGATATATAGAGTGTGTGTGTGAGTAATATTTGAGTTTGGAAACCCTTCCATATTGCCAAGGCATGCAAACTATTTATCCATGTCAAATTTCAGTGCATACAGAAACATTTTGAAATAATTTCGACGTTGGCCTCATTCACAGGTTACTCTTGCCCATCATGTTCTAATCTAGCCCTAGTACAATGGATTTTAGTTTTTTCCTTTAAAATATGACTGAGATGCATGTCCCCACATCTACCAATACTACAAGGGCATGGTGCAATAACGTTGATAAAGAAGTACTTGATCAATCGCACAAGATTCAAGTTATTTTATGTCTTTGTTTTTTACTCTCATCTAAGTACTCTTTTTTCTCCATAAAGAATATTAGTACAAAATCATTATTTAAATACAGAATCTCATCTATCGCCTTCTTCTCACCATGACCAAAATCATGGGCCTAAGTGGCATGATGTTGGTTTTGAGTGACACAGATGATGAATATAAAGGGTGGCTGTGTGAGTGATATTTGAGTCTGGAGACCCTCCCATATCGCCAAGGCATGTGAGGGATATTTGAGTCTGTAAACCCTCCACCGAAGCTCTCCAAATGGATTAAAACTGTTATTTTCCAATGAAATCCTAACATTACGAGGTTCATTTGTAAATTATGGCCATTTTGCAGCAATTTCCTTAAATGCATAACCATCGGCAGGAATTCAAAGAAAACCATCTTCAATTCTCTTTCGTGCATGGTAATCCATAAACTGTGCTATGATTTGGCACCTGAACAGTCTCTGCAAATGTGGAATTATGGGAATATGTCGGAGAACCTTTCGAGGAACCATTTTTGTTACTTGATCGGTTCGATATCTACCGATACCACATACCGGGCATTTTTTTTTCGACGCATGTTATCCATAATATATAATATGATCATCAGGACATGCATATATACTTTGATACTGCATTCCAATGTCTTTCATAATGACATGTAAATCTCGATATGTGCGAGGTAAAATATTTGACGAGGGTAACAAAAATTCACCTAACAATCTAAAACATAAAAAATAACTAGTTAATGTATAGAATAGTAATTGTAAATATTGCATTTTTATTTTACACATTAATTAACACTAAAAAAAGGGGGAAAAAGTCAAC
>SNQJ01S0039610.1:104025-120976 GCA_010110895.2 Picea sitchensis | reverse complement strand
TAGCACAGTGCAGTTTATGTCAGTACAGTCTTGTCCTCCACAGAAAATCAGAGAACGTTATTCCATGGTCACATTAGGATACCAAACAACCAACCCCATCCAACGTCTTCTTAAAAGTATATGAGCATGAACATATACACAACCTAGCCACTATTTATCTGAAGCATCAAATGTGGTATATGATGTAATGCCACATTGAGGGGTGCCTAAAAGGTCCAAGAGAGGCTAATGGATTCAACAATGATAAGCCCAACAGATAACCAATATATAAGACGAGAATGATCTACACCAAGTAAGAATCTGCAACAAAAACTCCGAGGACAAGAAACATGGGCGCAGTTCCTGCCCAAACTCGGTATAAAAAAACAATTTTAAAATAACTTCTATCTAATTCACTCACGGCAGGCTTGTCATGAAAATTGAATATCAATGAACATACACATACTACTCCAGCAACAAAAAGTAATCAGATGATAACTATTAATATTAATTCTTTAAGGTTACTTCAGTATAAGAGAGAGATTGGATACAGAATGAACAAGTAGAGACGTCGAGCGGATAGTGCTTTATTTAGAACCAAGGTAGTGCTTTATTTAGAACCAAGGAAGAAATTATAGAAGGGGGAGTTCCTTATGGCACTCCCTTTCATTAATGCACTCGACTTTTTTGCAGAACAGTCACTCCTCTTTTCTGTTCAGAATAGAAAAAGGAAAATGTGCATTTACAATGCCCGTCATGGCATCTTTAATAGTTGCTCCTCCCCTTAGTTGTTTTTGTTACAATACTACGATTCATTTTATGTTACGCAATTAAGAATTATTGATTTCTTCTTGTTACAAATTGCAGAAAGTGTTATTGATCTTGTGGGCTAGGTAGGCTAACTACATGCCAGCAAATTAGATGATTGGCAATTTGCAATTTTGAATATTTCAAGTATCCTCATTAAAATAATGAATAATATATTATGTATGAGGTGACCAAAAATAATCTTGTGGGCTAGGTAGGCTAACTACATGCCAGCAGATTAGATGATTGGCAATTTGCAATTTTGAATATTTCTAGTATCCTCATTAAATAATTAATAATATATTATGTATGAGGTGACCAAAAATACGTTAACACTCACCTTCTTCTATGGAAAACTGCAGACTGCTTTATCAGTAACTGCTTTCACACTAACAACCATATGGTTTTACTTGCATAATCTACATAGCCATAAAAACACTAGCACTCTCTGAAGAGAACCTTGATGGGTCTTTCACACTAACAACCATACGGTTTTACTTGCATAATCTACATAGCCATAAAAACACTAGCCCTCTCTGAAGAGAACCTTGATGGTTCTTTCATAAGTTATCATGACAGATATTTCATAAAATCTATATTTAAATAAATAAATAAAAATAATGAATATTGATATTGGAATTGTTATATGAGTTATGATGACGTGTATATATAAATACACATAGAGACGGTGAGTTGTAATTTTTGGAAATTGATGAACTATCATTATTACAACATAAATATATATTATGACCTATAACTATATAACTATTGTTATACAATAATTTATTACAACATAAATATATATTATGACCTATGACTATTGTTATACAATAATTTATTACAACATAAATATAATATATATTATGACCTATGACTATTGTTATACAATAATTTATTACAACATAAATATATATTATGACCTATGACTATTGTTATACAATAATTGTGTTTTACATTATCATGTTATACAATAATTTATTACAACATAAATATATATTATGATCTATGACTATTGTTATACAATAATTGTGTTTTACATTATCATTTTATTCGTAGTACATCCTTGTCCTCAAAATGCTTTGCCCCAGAGCATGGAAAGAGAACATTACTTTTGATATATTGATCAATCTTTTGATAACTTTCGCCTATTTGATAAGGTTGAGGACACAACACAATATGATTTTCGAAGTTATGACCAATATTGTCACATAAAAATGATCAATCTATCTTAGGTGGATTTGTTTCAGAACTCTCTATTGGTAAGAGTCTTGCTTCAAGTTTTTTTGTTTGTTTGTTTTTGACTTCAACATGTATTGATCTTTGGATGCTTTGATATGTAAGTAAAGCATTGACTTTGGTTGGGTAACACTGGACATTGGTAAGAGTCTTTCTTCAAGTTTTTTTGTTTGTTTGTTTTTGACTTCAACATGTATTGATCTTTGGATGCTTTGATATGTAAGTAAAGCATTAACTTTGGTTGGGTAACACTGGACATTGGTACTTTGATTCTTGCATCCTACGACTTCTGTAATTTGGGTGATGATATGATATCATGATAAGTTGATTCTTCTTAATCTCATATTTAATATTTTTATGATTTAGTTATCATGTTGATCTTTGATATTTTTGTAATCATTGATATGTCAACATCTTTTGACAAAGATATGACTTCATCAGTGGTCATTGATGGACCTTCCAATGTATCTAAATCTATAGATGTTGCCTTGTCATTAAATTGTTTTTTGATTTCAATTTCTTGAAGCTTTTCCTATGATACAACTTCTCTAGTTGTTTTTTGATTTCAATTTCTTGAAGCTTTTCCTATGATACAACTTCTATAGTTGCGGCATTAGGCTTTTCCACTTTAATTGAGTTTGTGAGGGTTTCCTTATCCAAGGTTTAGACTTTAAGAAAACCTCCTTGGTTTAGACTTTAAGAAAACCTCCTTTATTCAATTTTATTGGTAAGGTTTCTTTGTCAAGGAGTTGTTTCTTGATTTTGTGTCAGGTTTTTTTATTCTTTAACTACCTCACTTATACAAGTAGATTTTTATTACGAGTTCTTAAACGAGAAATATCATCTTCATTGTTGTTGGATAAGTCCTTACTAATATTTTTAATATCTTCCTTGTGAACATTTATACGTTGAAATCCTTTTATTTGTTGAAATTGATAATCGTTTGTTGTTGGATAGGTCCTTACTAATATTTTTAATATCTTCCTTGTGAACATTTATATGTTGAAATCCTTTTATTTGTTGAAATTGATAATCGTCTATATTTTGGGAGTCCTACTTCTTTTGGGTTTGAACAATTTCTTCATCTTTGTTGACGAAGAATTTGTTTAAATTTTTTAATTTTTCTTCTAAACCTTCATATGTTTGTTGCGGTGATTCCTGCTCAAATTGGGTTGCAACATCTTGCACATTGTCTATATCTTTCGATGAGGGGACTATGGTATATGATTTCATTATAAAGTCCTACAATATTATCTTCTTCCTATTATGGGAAAATGTCAAATATTTTATTTCTAAATTCAATGTCAAAGTATCCAATGCTTCCATCCATATTTGACATAAAATGATGATTTTTTCATAGATAGAGTATACCTCAAACTAGTATTTGAACATATAATCACCAATCAACACTGTAGATTTTTTTTTACGTCATAACATTTTATGTCAAAAAATAACTTCTCGATTATATTTGGCCTGGAGATTTATAATTGATTAACCAATTCAACATTAATGTGATTGTCATTTCCTTAGGAAAACCACTTATTTCAAAATCGATAAAAATAATAATGTCATAATGTTTGCATGATTATATTTGGCTCGAAGATTTGTAATTGATTAGCCAATTTGACATTAATGTGATTGTTGTTTTTCTTCCATGATAAAAACGATGAAAATGAGTTTTCCTTGAGCAGACTCTTTTAATTTGAAGGAAAAACACTTTGAAGTATTCATAAGAATAAACCTTCTTCCTTTTTTTTTTGTTTAATAGAAACGATTATGTTTGTATTATAAAAACACCGCAACATTGCTGAACAACTAAGCATTACATCTTCAATACATACTTATCATAAGTTAGTTCGAATCACTTCAAATGGCATTATTTTGATCTAGACTTCTAACTTTCAAACAAAAAAACTGATTAAGAGTAACTCTATAAGGGTAAATTCTTACAAAACCCCCTAATAGTTGACATGTTTTACAAAACATATAATCACTAAGCTAGGAAAGTTTAAGATCGGTGCTCACAATACCCTAACCCACAAGATTCTAGTCCATTTCAATTGGGTTTTGTTGAACCATCTCTCCTTCCCTGTTTCTAGGAAATCCAACCAAAGGTGTGCCATTGTTGGAACTACAGTCTACGAATTGGCCAGTCAGAGCTCACTGAGAGTATGCTTGTGCAAAATACACTCCTTTTGTAGCTCCACTATTTTTTGTTGCTGATGATAATCTGTTTCCATTAACAGGGTAACTTCCTTGCCCCTATTCTCATCTTGGGCCCATGAATATGCAACCAATTCCGCGATTTTAGCCTTGTTTTCTTAGTTGAAGGCTTCCTGAATCTGCAACTGCCTCTTTATCTCTGAGACTTCACATCCCATAAAGCGTCCCTCATCAGTATGTCCTGAATTCATTGTTGGCTACCTCTGAATAACTCGTCCTAAAGCTTCCAAAGCGAACTTTGCCTGGACAAGCTTGCAAATTTCCATTGGGTGAAGGAGACGAGTCTGCTTTCGGTCCAGAATCCTCAAATTTTGCTCCACATCCCCTAGTTCATAAAATTGACCGTGTCGAATCCAATTCTACGCACAACGAGAACCTCACAAATATAAAAGGAATTATATACTTGCTTATGAATCCGCGAGGCCAAAACAAAGACAAAACTCTTGTTGAAGAATCCTTAAAGGAATCCTCCCCCGGGCATATGTCAATCATTGAACCTTGATGTAACAAGACCGGATTTCTTATGTGGGTTATCATTATCCCACCCGCTCTATCCATAAGGTTGACGAGTGATTGATAATCTGTTCTATTACTGCTTCAACATGTGTAGTTCTACTCGCTGCGTGACGGAAGGTGGGTGCTGCATGCGAATTGAGGCTGTCACTATCTAACACGATTGCTTTCATTAATTTGATGTTGCGTTCAAGATTCATTAAATAACGGGGTTTAATACCCTTCAAAACATTTTTATTTTTGTTTTTCATTAGATATTATTTGTATGCCTTTTGTATCTCTCATATGTTTTAGGGTATTGAAATTTGATATTATTTGTATGCCTTTTGCATCTCTCATGACCCCTTGTTCCATCCTATAAGTTTGATTGGTCAATCTATCTGCCCTTTCATTCAAAAGTCATTTTTCATTAATTTCAGGGTATTGATATTATTTGCATGCCTTTTGCATCTTTCATGACCCCTTGTTCCATCCTATAAGTTTCATTGGTCAATCTATCTGCCTTTTTATTCAAAAGGTCTTTTTCATTAATTTCAAGGTATTGATATTATTTGTATGCCTTTTGCATCTCTCATATGTTTTTCATTAATTTCAGAGTATTGATATTATTTGTATGCCTTTTCATCTCTCACGACCCCTTGTTCCATCTTACAAGTTTCATTGGTTAATCTGTCTGCGCTTTCATTCAAAAGACCAAGCACATAATAACACTTAATCTTTTAGATTCTTTATGCTCATTTTTTATCCTTATAATGTTTTTTTCAAGATTGCTTTGTCTTTGGCCTAATCCTCTTCTCATTATTTTTATTAGCGATTACAAGTTTTTTATGACAAATAATTTTTTGGAAACTTGAATTTATTAATTTTAAACCCAACAAAAGACTGATGCTTCATGGTGATTATTTGTTGTTCTTCCCAATCCCCCACACAAACGATTTTTCTTCTTTTCTTTTCGTCAATCCCCACACAAACGAATTATCAAATTATCCCTCAACTCATGTAAACCTTCTCACTTTTTGACATCACAATCCATGATTATTATAATGCTTTACATATTTGATATTAACCTTCTCACTTCTTTGACATCACAATCCATGGTTATTAGAATGCTTTACATATTTTTTGTACCACTAGATAATTTTGGTATCGAGTCTTGATTATTTATTTCAAATAATGTCTTTGTAAAATAAAATTGTTTCTCAGTTATGAGCAAAGTAAAGTAAATATGCAATGTGTTGATTAATGAATAGTATATGCTTGGTGCCTAGGAAGCGAGAGTTCAATTCTCACGAGCGACGCTTTTTCCATACTTAGTATTGTTTTAATACAAACGCTTGTTTTGCATGAATATATACCGGTGATGGTGTCTGCGATTGCGATGTCGTGTTTGAACATAATATTTACTTGTCCCAAATTTGGTTTTGCAATGAATTTTCCATGGAAGCATGCCCTTTTTTCCCAATGCCACCTTCCACGAATCGGTGTTGTTTGTGGACCATCATTAGTAACCAACTAGTTAATTAGTTAATTTCTTTGTCGAATAACTAATGGGCCCAATTCAAAATCAACCTGAAGGCAAGTTTTAATATCTCATCAAGATTGTTCTAAGTAGACTTTGCAAAGAGAAGTTTTATATTCCAGAGAAATCAATTTTAGGTAAGTATCAAGTTTTCACTGAGAAGTCTTTACCGCGGTCTTTGCTAATTGTGTTTCATACTTGCATTGATAGTCTTCACCTAAACCTGAAACAAATTTTAAAGCTTCATTGAAATACAAGCTCTTATTCATTGCCCAAAAGTCTCTGGGCTAAACTTTGATTCTTTACCAGAAGTAAGTTTTAATTTCCCGCTGAGAGACCTTGGCAGGTTTGTTTCATGCTTGTGTGAAAAAACTTTTGGGTCAATCTTCCGACTCAATCCTAAGTGAGTCTATATACAACTTCAATGGGCCTAACATGTGTTTTCTCTTTGGAGGTCACATGTTCAAATCCAGACGGGGTAGGGTATGTATACCTCCGTAGACTTTAGCAATCAAATAACTATGCGAAGGGTGCCCCTTGTCCCACAAACAAGGGGTCTCATACACCAATTTGATATCTGGCTTGGCTGTGACTTCTTTGTTATATGAACTATATTCTTTTCCTCGCTTGAAAGACGAGTTGTAAATCTCATCTTTTGGCCAAAACTATGATGGAAAATATGCGATTAACTCTCTGAAGTGCCTTTGACCCAGTTTTTAGAGTTTTCACCGGGTTGAGTTCTAAACTACAACTGAAGATGAGTTTCTAATATTGCCTCCTTGCTAAGTCATAAGTTTCCTGCTAGGCGTTGGCTTGCGGGCTATTGACACTAGCCTAGGGTTTATAGTGGTAGCCAACGGGATTTGAACCCAAATAATCCGGCCAGTTACCAATTCTCCTCGATCTAAAAGAAATATTGCCTAAAATGCATTCAAACCATGCAAAAAGTGCATCTGAAGCACAAGTTTCGAATTTCCTTTGAAATATGAGATATTCACATTTATGGCGATATATTATTGTACTATTAAATTGCAAATCTTTGTCATACACATAATCTTCATCACATCAATGATATCTTTGCGTTCAAGGCTTTATTGAATACCAAATTCAAACTGTTGAATCTTCACCGAGTTACATGTCTTTGTCGAACTTCTTATATTCGCCAAAAAAGCTTGAAGTCAGGAGTAAGAGCAATTTTCGTCAGGATTGGAGGCAAGGTTTTTGCCAGTTCAACTAATAGTGTGATTCGGTGTACATGTAATCTTGGATTTATCATTTAACCACTCAACTTTAGATGCTTGTGCCTTCTAAAGTCATTAAGCTTTGATGTTGTGAATTTGATGATAATCTTTTGAGTTTCGAGTAAATTTCACAAAGGACATGCTTTGAGAAGCTCTGAGTTTGTTCTTGATTAAACTTTTGTCTTATAAATTCTTTGCTTTGATAATGATTGTTGCGAGGTCTCGATTATAGGTTTCGTACTTGTGTCTTAAGTTCTAAATGAAGCCCTAAAGTCTGGAATTAATAACTCAAACAAAGTACCATTTGAATATCTATTATTTTCAAAGCTAGAAATCTCAGATTAAGATTGTTGAAGGAGTGTTTGGCAAATAATTTACATGGCTTCTTAGCTATATTCTCACCTTAGCTTTAGAAATAAGAAACAAAATGTCAACTTCAAAGCACTCGAAATCCTCTACAATTTTAAACCAACCTGCTTGCTATCTATTAGGATTTTCTCAAAATCAAAAGGTCTTTGTTACGACCATTTATCATGAGCAAGACTAATAAATTGATAAACAATGGCTCCTACAAAGGCCATCAAACATAGGAAAAATAAGTTCGAGGTAAACAATCACAACGACCACAACCGTTAGAAATTGTAGAACCATCCAAACTTGTAGAACCTATTAGAATTATGATAGAACTTGCCAAACTTGATATTGAGCATGTCTAAGCTAATTGTTAAGGATACAAGCCCCCCACATTGGATTGACTACTTTCCTTGGATGGGGTGAAATTTTCAGAAGGTTTAACAAAGAACATTACTCAGATGTTATACCACCCACTGACCCATGTGATAGGGACATTGAAAGTCTTGTTTTTGAGAACATCATGAAATCTCATTAGCATAGTGTGGCAACCAAGACACCACTGCATCCTTACTTTGAAGTCACTGGGTGGATCACTGGCCATATAAATGTGGAGAACGAAACTATCATTAATGATCAAGGAAGATGCATAGCATATTTTCAACCATCAAAACTGTAGGTTTTTAACTTTGTATAATTAATTATTGCAAACAGATTCTTAATAAGACAGAAAAGATACAATGACTTACACACATTACACAATTTTTTTTACCCTGGAAACCCAAACCAGGAAACCAGCAACCTGTTTAGTGCGACACCTCTAATCCTGTTCTCATCATCTTTTTCATTGTTTACAATACAATATACATATAGGAATCCACGACATCCAAACACCTAATATATTGACTCAGATTAGTCAACAACCCTAATTCCTTAACTGGAATTAGAAAACCATCGACAAAAGTTATGTGCCGAAAAACAATAAAAAATGGACCAATTTTTTTTTTCTTTGGGGCTTCCGCCCCTGAACCCCCTCAACCATCTTGACTGGGGGGTGCTAAGCACCCCCCAGACCCCCTTTGCTCCCATATCAATGTACAATACATGGGATCAATTTTGCAAATAATATAACACATACCCAACATTCTTCCACTTATTGTTTTTTTTTGCATACAAAGGGTTGCAGGATTACATAGTCAACAATCTAGGGCAACAATGCCCATAGATCATTTACACCAAGATAACTTCTCAGTGTTTACAGATTTTGTTAATGAATCTGCAACATTCTCCAAAGTGTCCACCTTCATCAACACCACCTTCTTGTCTTCAACCATGTCTCTCACAATGTTATACTGAACATCAATATGCTTTGTCTTTGAATGATAAGCCGAGTTCTTCGCCAAAAAGATTGCACTTTGATTGTCACAATCTATCCTTACAACTTGTTGTACCAACCCAATATTTGAACAAAATCTCTGTAACCATATTGCTTCCTTGCTTGCATGTATTCAACTTATGTAGTTGAGAGTGCCACTACAAACTATCATTTTCTCTTCCAACTAATTGCTCCTCCAAACAGGTTAAACACATACCCGCTTGTAGATCTTCTACGATTCATATATCCAACCCAATCTGCATCCACAAAACCATGTATGTCCAACACTTTGTTAAATCTTGGTCTTCCTTGGTAGCACAATCCATCACTGGTAATGCCACACAAATACCCGAAAAATCTCTTTACTGCTATCCAATGATCCTTCCCTGGTTTTGACATATACCTGCTCAAAACTCCCACTGCATGTGCAATGTCCAGTCTAGTATAGACCATTGCGTACATCAAACTGCCAACTGCACTCGCATATGAAACACAAAACATGTTCTCTTCCTCTTCTTGTGTCTTGGGACATTGATCCACAAATAACTTTACACCTACATGAATATGAACCTTGATTGGTTTACATTCTTGCGTATTAAACCTCTGCAATATTGTCTTGACATATTTTTTCTGATTTAACCAGAGTTTCTTGTTTTCCCGATCTTTTTTAATTTCCATGCCCAAATTGAAATTTGCAACACCAAGATCCTTCATGTCAAATTTAGAGGACAACTGAGTTTTCACATCCAGGATAATCTTCTTGTTGTTTCATATCAACAACATATCATCCACATACATGACCAAATAAATAAGATGATCACCAATTAATTTGAAATACACACAGTGATCCACTTTGCTCTTTGTGAAGTCAACTCCGAACATATAAGTATCCAATTTTTTATACCACATCCTTGGTGATTTATTTAACCCATACATGGACTTTTTAAGCTTGCATACCAACTCCTTTCCCTTCACAACAAAGCTTTCTGGTTGCTTCATGTAGATTTCTTCTTCCAGATCCCCATGTAGGAATGTTGTCTTTACATCCATTCATTCTACTTCAAAATCAAACGCAACAACAATAGATAAAAGATCCCTAATAGAAGTTAACTTAACAACATGAGAAAAAACTCACCAAATTCAATTCCCTCAACCTGGGAATAACCTTTTGTTACTAACCGAGCTTTGTATTTCTCCACTTTTTCTTTTGCATTCAACTTTTTTTTAAACACCCATTTGCTACCAATGGGATTTCTTCTAGTCGACAACTTGGATCTCAAGCCTCATTCTTGTCCAAGGCTGCCATTTCTTCAAACATGGCCTTTTTCCAGAGTTTTCCATCATCTGAGTCCATTGCCTCCCTAACAATTCTAGGATCATAATTAGTAATAGAAAAAATAAAATTTGAACGAAAATCAGGTGGAGTATACATTTCCGGTTACCTTCTTTCCTGAACCGATCTCCTCAATATTGGAGTATGATGATCTTCTTTTGATTCCCGTTCTTCTGTAGAGTCTGATTCATCATCTTTTTAACTCAAACTCTATTTTATCTGGTTCTTCCTTCATTGGTAGGACTTCATGTTTGATATATCTGATTTTTTAAAATACTACATCTCGTCTATACACTACCTTCTTAGTTTCTGGGTTCCTAAGCTTATAACTTTTCAAACTATCTTTATACCCAATAAAGATGCACTTTTCAACCTTTTTTTTATCTAACTTACCCCCGTTTTCCTTTGGAACATGAACATAGGCCTCATAGCTAAATACCCTGAGATGTGTGAGAGAGGGTTTCTTACTAGTCCATACCTTGTATGGAGTCTTGTCATACAGTGCTGATGAGGGTGATCGATTGACCAGGAACATGCAATACCCACTTCTTCTGCCCAAAATTCCTGTCCTAACCCGCCACCACTGAGCATGCACCTTGATTTTTTCATCAGCATCTTGTTCATCCTTTTTGCAATTCCATTTTGTTAAGGTGTATATGGAGTAGTCTTATGCCTTGCTATACCACACTTTTTACAGAAATTTTCGAATTCATTTCCGCAAAAATATCCACCATTATCCGTCCTCAATGCCTTAATTATTTTCTCTGTTTGATTTTGCATAAGAGCCTTAAAATTTTTAAACTTGTCAAAGACTTCAGAGTTCTTCCCGAGGAAATATATCCATGTATTTTTCAAGAAGTCATCTATAAATAATACATAATACACATATTTTCCTAGTGATGGAACTGACACAGGTCCAAACACATCACTGTGCACCAACTGTACAATTCCCTCTTCCCTCGTTGCACCAGAAGGAAATCTTACTTAATTTTGCTTCCCATATACACAATGTTCGCAGAAATCGAAATCTAGAGAGAAGTTAGACATATCTTCAACCATACCTTTATCATGTAGTAGTCGAAATCCCTTCTTTATGATATGCCCCAGTCTTTGATGCCACAACATAGCCTTTTCTCCAGAGACTATATAAGTTTTTTCTTCTTCGGCTTCAATCTCAGGAACAATGGAACTATTACACCCATCACTAATAGTTCTTCCCTGCAGCTTATACATAGTTCCAATTCAAACTCTCTTTAGCAACATCATTGCTCTTCGAACCATCCTGCAAGTTTCTTTCTCAAACACTCCTTTTACCCTTGCATCGTCCATTTTGCTTACAAAAATAAAATTTCTGGCCAATCCTGGGATGTGCAGAACACCAGGAAGTGTTTTAATCCTTCCATCCATGAGCTTCAACTTGAATTTTCCTCATCCCATGATTTTGGCTGTTGAGTCATCACCTAGGAAAACATCACCTTCATCATACCTTTCATATTCACAAAACCACTCGCTGTGAGGAGTCATATGAAATGATGCACCTGAGTCAACCGACCATGCCTCATGATCTACATGTGTTCTTGATGAAGCCAAGTACACATCCCCTCCTTCCGAGGAGGTTTTTGCTTATGTGAAAGGAACATCTTTAGATCCCTTCCCTCTCTCAATGCTTTTGGATCTACATTGCTTCTTATAGTGCCCTTCTTTTCCACATCTCCATAATACCTTTACAAAATTTCTGGGAGATTTAGATCTACCCTTAGATTTAGATTTCCCACTTGAGGACTTAGATCTGTTGGAATATATAATTCCTACTTATCTAATATGCTTGATAATGTATTGAGAAGTAGAGCTAATCTCTACGTGAGTTGTGTGATCCTATTCTTAAGAGGTTGTTAGAGAGTTGGATTGGTGAGATCCTTATTTGGTGTGTGGTTGAGAGAATATCTCAACCTCTCGAGTTATCTTTAGAATAAGTTAGATCTGATAACAACTTGTACACTCTATATAATAGAGTCCAATGTATTGATATTGTATGTAATTGAATATTTGTTCATTTCTGGGTTGACAACGCCTTGTGGTGCAAATTGATCTCACCTACGGACACTCTTCGTTGGAGCTAATCAACCAGAGTTCGAGTCCTCCTCCGCGAGCGCTCCTTTTCATCTTGGTCTCAATTTTCTTTATCCAGGAGACAAAGATTCTTGGGATTTTGAAATGTTTGTAGGCATGCTTAGACCATCTGATGTCAATTGTGAAGACAATTGTGAGATTTGTCTTCTATAACTCTGACTTGCCTATTAAAATTGATTATTTTCAATTGTGAGCTTTGGAAAAATCACGATTCACAAAGAGAAGAACAAAGAGAAGAAGTTGAACGCCTTTTTGTTGTTAGAGGAAGTGCTTGGCTCACTGCATGGAGGTGTTATAGCGAAGTGAGGTGTACGTTCCCATTCCGTTGGACTCACACTGATTTGATTGTGAGAAGTGTGATTGAGTTGTGATATTTTTTGTTTTTTTTTTGAATGTGTGCATAGTTATATCATTTAAGTTATTTGAAATGTGAGTCACACATGTAATTGAAAGCAATTCTATCATATTTTGCTGTAGTGGTCCTAGAGAGTACTTAAGTATGTACCTGGTATAAATTATGTACCTAGCCATTGTATACCCTATAATGTGAAAAGTTCGTGGTGATCTAAAAACCACTATGTAAAGCATGGTTACAGGTAATTCAAGAAAACCTGATGCATGGTTGAGGGTAATCCGAGAAAACTCAAAGTGTGGTTATAGGTAATCCGAGAAAACCCAGAGCATGGTTATGGGTAAGTCGAAAAAAAACACAGGTTGATGATGATGTGATGAAGGGGCATGTATGATGAAGAATGGTTGAATGAACCATGTAGCTGAAAATGATTTCTAGAGAACTGACAGTTACATCGGCTGATGACCCATGTATTCCGGTAGATGGATTTCTTTTTATGTGGACGCCAATAATCAAATGCAGGTACAAGAGGAAGCAAATGAAGATATGACCACATAGATATTTAGGTAAGTAGTCATTAAGGGAGAGTGTTAGAATATATAATTCCTACTTATCTAATATACTTGATAATGTATTGAGAAGTAGAGCTAATCTCTACGTGAGTTGTGTGATCCTATTCTTAAGAGGTTGTTAGAGAGTTGGATTAGTGAAATCCTTGTTTGGTGTGTGGTTGAGAGAATATCTCAACCTCTCTAGTTATCTTTAGCATAAGTTAGATCTGATAACAACCTGTACACTCTATATAATGGAGTCCAATGTATTGATAATGTATGTAATTGAATATTTGTTAATATCACTCTACTCTCCCATTTTATCAAGATCTATTTCTTTCTTGGGAGCGTCCTCTTGCAAATAATGCATCTGTGCTCTATTCTTTAATATTCTTCTGTCTCATTTCCTTTGACAACAAGGATGAGACCAAATCATCGAAACTTAAAGTAGTTGTATTACTACCTATGGCCACAACCAAACTATTCCACGAGTTTGGTAAAGAGCACAATAAACTAATACACTTATCTTCATCTGAAATTTTAATATCATCAAATAATAATTGACTTACTACAGTATTGAATGCGTTCATATGTTCTGTCATCGAGTCTCCATCTTTCATCCTCAGGTTATACAACTTCTTCCACAGGAACAATTTATCTACTAGGGACTTAGACTCATACAAAGTCCCCAATTTATCCCATAATGCCTTGGATGTAGCTTCTCCTGAAACAATCAATAATACTGAATCTGAGAGACACAACCGGATTGTGCTCTTCGCTTTCTGATCCAACTTTTTCCAATTTGCTGTTGACGTTCCTGTAGGTGCAGTACTTGGATCCACTGCGATCTAATGATTTTTTTCTACCAATAGATCTTTCACAACTCAAAGCTTTTCACATTAAAGTTCTCTATCTCTATTTTTGAATTGCTCGTCATTTCTTTCCACCTGAAGAATCAATACCGTAGATCTCCCATTGTAACAAGGCTTATCACAGACCTGAGCCAAACCCTTGACCACAAAGGCGTCCCCCTCAAGCCAATAATTGCTCTGATACCAAACGTAGATTTTAACCTTGTACAATTAATTATTGCAAACATATTCTTAATAAAACATAAAAGATACAATGACACACACACACACATTACACATAGATTTTTACCCTGTAAACTTAAACCGGGAAAACCAACACCCTGTTTAGAGTTGCACCTCTAATCCTCTATTCATCATCTTATTCATTGTTTACAATACAAGATACATATAAGATCCCACGACATTCCAAACCCTAATCCATTGACCAAGATTAGTGAACAACCCTAATTCCTTAACTGGAATTAGAAAACCATTGACAAAAAACATGTGTTGAAAATCTGCTAAAAACAAACCATTTTGTTTTCTCAGGGGCTGCCACCCTTGAACCCCCGCAACCCTCTTGGCTGGGGGGTGCTAAGCACCCCCCAAACCCCCTTTTCTCCCATATCAATGTACAATACATGGGATCAATTTTGCAAAGAATTTAACACATACCCAATAAGAACTTGAAAACTATTATAAGTTTTATGACTTAGATGTCTACATGATCACATGATGAGTGTGTTGATATTATGGTAGCTGTGGGAGGTATTTACCTCCACGTGTAAACCTGACAAGAATAGAATATTCTGGGAAGCAAGAAGAAACCCTAATTAGTTTGCTAATAACCCTACAAGACAAGTCAGCTCAAGTGGATAAATTGTATTAGGTTATTAGCCTCCAAGAGAAGAAGTCGACTAAAGGAAATATTATATACTAAGTAAATTGGCACCCAGAATGAGAATTCGGCCCAGGCACAGATTTAGTATAAATACAGGAGGCCAGTCTTCATTCTGGCAAGCATTCTTTGAACTGCAGAAGCAACACTTGTGCGCACTGTAGTTGGCCAGTTTGTGCACAAGTCTGGAGTCTGGAGAAGAGCCGTCGTTGCAGCTGTTGCAGCTAGTAGATTTTAGTTTTGGCTTCGACTATCTCTTAGTTATGGTTTGGAATCTCTGATCAACTCTTGTTACTCTTGCTTGATGCGCTATTCTTGGAGAAAGATGCACCACCCTTTGTTTGACTATCTAGCCTAGGGTTTGATTTCAGAATGATTCTCTATCAAGGTTAAGGTGCTCGGGGGTGGCTTCATTGTTTGGGTGACAATAGTGATATTGTCTATGGTTAAACAAGCACATCCATTAGATTCTAACAGTTTATGGGCCCACACCTCCTTCATTCAGTCTAACCATTGGAAGGGAGCATAGCCATAAGGATACTAAGCTCGTTGAAGAACTGCTGCTAGGGTTTCTAGTAGGAGCAGTTACTAAAGCACTTATGCTAGGGTTACTAGCAGGTGTAGTTGCAGAAACCCTAACCCTCTCGTTGAGGCACCTTAAGTGAAGGGATTGACCTAATTTCCAGATAGACTAGTGTGCCCTAGCCTAGTGCATCTCCTGGTACTCTCAGCAAGCCAAGACGTCAAGTTTGAGTTTTTGGGTCAAATCTAGGGTTGACCAAGTCAAAGCAACCATGACTTACTCTATGAAGTCAGAAAACAAGTTAGATGGGGCTTCTAACTTTAGAGCGTGGAAGACGAGGATTGACCTCATCCTTGCCAAGAATAAAGTGTTGGATATTGTGAAAGGAAAGATCGTGGAATCAAAGTTTGAAGAAGGAAAAGAGAAGGAACCACAAAATGTTACAGTTATGGAGAAGTTCAGAGACAATGACATCAATGCCATGAGTATCATAGTGGAATCTATAAAAGACCACTTGATACCCTACATCTCCCATCTTGACTCATCTAAGAATATGTATGATGCCCTAACAAACCTCTTCTCAGTCAGAAACATTGGACAAGTAATGAGTCTGAAAACCGAGTTCTGTGACATGAAGATGAATGATGATGACAACATAACATCATACTTTGTGTGGATCTCTCAGTTAAGAGATAAACTACAAGCTATTGAAGAGATCATCTCAGAGAAGGAACTGGTAAATATAGTACTCAATGGTCTTCCCAAGACATGGGATGCATTTGCCGCAAGTATGAACACAAGGAAGGAGTATCCTTCATTCGAATAACTTTGGACTAGTTGTGCACAAGAAGAATCAATGATTAGTGCAAAAGAGAAACCTCAAAAGAAATACGATGATCAAGCCTTCACAACAAGATTCAAGAATTTTAGGAACAAAAGGAAGTTTAGTTCAAGGAAGAAGCCAAATCAAGAGAAAGATATGTCATAAATACAATGCTTCAACTATCGAAAGTATGGTCACTACAAGAATCATTGTCTCGAGCTAAAGAAAGGGAATGAAACACACAAA
>SNQJ01S0039610.1:63980-77474 GCA_010110895.2 Picea sitchensis | reverse complement strand
CACCACTAGTCCTTATGAATTTGTGAGAGCGAGAGTGATAAATGAGCTCTAGCGCCCTCTATTTATACTACTCTATCTCACTTGACTGGGCCAACTTATCTTTATGGAGGTTAATAACTCAATATTAAATATTCTCTTGAGTTTACTTGTCTTTGTTGAGATTATGTACCTTGGGAGGTGTTCCCCATGTGTTTATGTTCTCCTAAACACATGTGGGAAGTACTATGTACTTTGTGTCTAATTTCACTTTGACTTAGGAGATTTAAGTCAAAAGTGAAATTTTGTCATTTATGCCTAAAATGACTATTAATTCACATTGTGGGTGAATTAGAGAGATAAAGTGAACTTAGGGAAATTGACCCAAAGTGGGTTTTTGAGTGAGATTATTTTGGAGAGATCTCAACCTTTGATTATATGGGAGATGGGATGATCTCAACCATCCATATATTATATTTCCTTATGGAGGTTCAAGAGGGGAGAAAAGGGCAAAGGAGAGCTCATTCACTCATTTGCTCACTTGGAGAGATTGAGAGAGAGCTTGGAGATTAGGTTTGTTGCATGAGGTGAGGGTAGCTTGGGCGCATGCTTTCATGGAGAGAGACTTTAATCTTTGGGCCTTGTTTATTTATTGAGGAGCTTCTAGTGTTGAGGAGGGCGCACTTGTTCAGGAGGACACATAAGAAGTGGGGAGGAGTTACACCTGTTAGATTGCAGCGGGGACGACTTACACCTGTCAGATTGTAGTGGGATCAGTTTCAGAGGGAGACTACACACCAATATCATAGTACTGTGGAGGGGCTTTCCATTCAGAGCTCACAGTTTGCATCTACAACAGATTCAGTGGATTTGGGAGAATTTATGACGGGCACACCTTCCTAGGGCACACTTGGTTCATTTGGACTTGTATTTAAGCTTGGATCAAGCTGCTATTGTATCATGTTCATCTATATTTTGTACTTACTGTATTCCACCATCTATTCTCCTCATATATAGACATATATTCCAAACTAGTTTTTCCTGGGGGGATTTTATCCAGGGTCATGTTGACCAAAAATACATGTGTACAATTTTATGTGTGTTAGTCTTTTAGATCTGCTTATTTTCAGCTGTAAAGATCTCTAGGTGTGTTATATTTATTTTGGTATGCATGTGCTAACCCTTGGTGACTAAAACTACATGCTAGAGCACCTAAATTGCAAATGTAATTGTAACAAATCAACAAGAAGTTCCTGAACTGTTGGTTGTCCTAAAACAACAACAAAACCTTTACAAGACAGTTGAAACTTAGAGCCAATATGAGGTCAAAGAAAGACCTAGTTGGAAGCTTGATAGGACCTGGAAAATCTTCATGGTATCAGAGCTGAGGTGGATGATTTTTGAGCAGTTAGGACAACATATGTGTTTGCTGTCAAATACATCTTCTTGGCAGCTTTTTGTGGACAAGCATTGATAGCTTTCCATGGTTGTTAGTGGGCATATTTTTGTAGAGGATAGTTGGGCAGTTGTATCAGTTTTTTGTCAGTCTCTTTTCACACCTACGAAGTAGGAGTGAGGCTGATTTGACTCGACCTCTTTTCACACCTATTTTTCTAAGAGTGAGGTTGGAGTTCGCTTGCCTCTTTTCACACCTGTGTTGACAGGAGTGAGGCAATGTTCCTTTGTAGTTTGATCATCAGTTGGAGTGAAGTTTGGCAGACATGTCAGCATATCAGATGCGTATTGAGGACATACTAGCTGGGGCTAGCAATTGGTCGCCTTGGAAGGCGAGGATGGTCTTTGTCTTAGAGGACCTCGAACTATGGGATATAATTGAGGCGTATTTTACAGTCATTCCTGTTACTGCTCTTGCCTTGGTAGCAGAGTTCAGGAAGAGGAACAATAAGGCAAAGAGGACCATTTGTGATGCAGTTCGTGATCATATCATTCCCCATTTGACTGGGAAGACATATTCATATGAGATGTGGGCATCTCTATGCAAGTTGTATGAGACCTCTAATGAGTACTGAAAGATGGTTATTCATGACTGACTCAAGGGAATTCACATGCTCAAGGATGAGTCAGTGATTTCATTCCTTGGTCACTACACCCAGATCAGAGACAAGATTGGAGCCGTCGGAGAGGTGGTGGACCCTAACTCTTGGTGAGACAAACTATGAATAACTTCACCAAACCTTGGGGTCCATTCGTTCGTGAAATTATTTCAAGGGAGGTCATGCCTACATGGGAGAGGATGTGGGATGACTTCGTCCAGGAGGAGACTAGACTTGTAGCAGAGGCCTCTAGACAACAACAACAACGACAACAATAGTCAGATCAGGGTGATGAGGATCTTTCTCTTTGGAAAAAGGGAAAGAAGAAGGCTGATCATGGGGGTCGGCAGGGTCCCAAGTTTGGGCACCACCACAGTGGAGTGGAGGAGAGAGCAACAGTGGTCAGAGTAGTGGTCAGAAGAGAGATATGAGCAAAGTGAAGTGCTTTGTTTGCAAGAATTTGGGACACTATGCTGGACAGTGTCCCAACAGGAAGAAGAAGAGGGGTGGTACCGCAGCTACAACAGAGGAGACAAAGTTTTAGACTCATTTTTAGAGAGAGTGTGCTTTCCTCATATGCTGCACTTCAGTTGAGACGACACCCAATATCTGGTATATTGACAGCAGGGCTTCGAGCCATATGACTGGAGTCAGAGAGCATTTGACTAATCTCAGAGACACTGAGGTCAGGATGTAGATTTCTCTTGGAGATGACACCTTGGTCAAAGTTGTTGGGATTGGTACAGTTACCTTTCAAAGAGATAGCATGCCACCTATATCGTTCAGGGATGTTCTCTATGTCCCTGAGATGAAGAAGAATTTGATTTCAGTTTCTACCNTGAAGTGCTTTGTTTGCAAGAATTTGGGACACTATGCTGGACAGTGTCCCAACAGGAAGAAGAAGAGGGGTGGTACCGCAGCTACAACAGAGGAGACAAAGTTTTAGACTCATTTTTAGAGAGAGTGTGCTTTCCTCATATGCAGCACTTCAGTTGAGACGACACCCAATATCTGGTATATTGACAGCAGGGCTTCGAGCCATATGACTGGAGTCAGAGAGCATTTGACTAATCTCAGAGACACTGAGGTCAGGATGGAGATTTCTCTTGGAGATGACACCTTGGTCAAAGTTGTTGGGATTGGTACAGTTACCTTTCAAAGAGATAGCATGCCACCTATATCGTTCAGGGATGTTCTCTATGTCCCTGAGATGAAGAAGAATTTGATTTCAGTTTCTACCCTCCAGGATATAGGTCTTGAGGTGAATTTTAGAGGCACTGAGGTACTCATTCATCCTCAGGGTTCTTCACTTGCCTCAGGACAAGTGATTGGAGTGAGGGATGGGAAACTGTTCATATTACTTTTTCAGCCTCTTCATTCATTGGCAGTGAGCAACGACAACGACAAAAAAATATGTGAGTTATGGCATCATAAGATGGCCCACCTACATCATGGAGCTCTCAGAGGACTGAGAGAGGTTGTGATCGGAGTTCCACAGATTAGTACAGAGCATCAATATGTTTGCAGAGGGTGTGCACTTGGTAAGATTACCAAGGCCTCGTTCCCCAACAGTGACACCAGGTCAGCTGGGATACTGAATTTAGTACACATGGACGCGTGTGGGCCCATGACTCAGAAGTCCTTGAGTGGTTGTGAGTACTATCTCACATTCATTGATGACTACTCAAGGAAGAATTGGATCTATTTCCTGAAGGCCAAGAGTGAGGTCTTCAAATGGTTCCAAGAGTTCAGAGCTCTTTTGGAGAACCAATCTGGAAAGAGGATCAAATTCTTGCGGTCGGATAACTGGGGTAAGTATTCCTCTGTGCCCAACATGGAATTAGAAGGCAAATGACCGTACCATACAACTCCCAGTAGAACATGGTTGCTGAGAGGAAGAACCGAGCTATCATCGGTGCAACAAGATCTATGCTGTACGATCATAGTTTTCCTTTGTACCTTTGGGCAGAGGCTAGTGCTACTGCAGTTTACTTGCAGAATAAGAGCCCCCACAGGATAATGGGGAAGATGAATCCTAAAGAGGCCTTCACTGGTAGGATGCCTGATGTTGAGCACATAAGGATCTTTGGGTGCTTGACCTTTTCTCATGTCCCCTCGGAGAGGAGGACAAAGATAGACCCCACAACCCAACAGGGGATTCTAGTTGGATACTCAGAGGTGTCCAAAGCCTATTGCATCTACATTCCGCCACTTAGGAGAGTGGTGGTGAGCACAAATATCAGATTTGAGGAGAATAAGGATTTTCAGAGATCTCTTGAGTCGAAAGACAGAGTTGAGGATAATGTAGAGGCAACGATTGATGTCTCAGAGGGAGAACAGCCTTAGGTTTCTAGTACACCAGTATCAGGGGTGATAGGGTCACCATGCACAACTTCAGGGTCACCGTCAGAGCATGTTTAGTCAGATAGGGCACAAACTTCAGGTTCTCAGAGTGTTGAGACGAGTCCCGAGGCAACCACTCTTGGGAAGAGAGAGCTTACTTCTCCGTTGATGACTTCAGGGAAGAGGAGACCTAGATGGTTTCAGGAGACCCTGAAGGAGGCCAGAGATAATGTAGGGGAGACCAAGAGCCAGATCAGAGAGAGCAGACCTCCAGTCATATTGGGAGCATATTTGACACTAGTGACGAGTATCAGAGATACTGATCCACAAACATTTGCACATGAAGTGGACCAACCGTTCTGGAGAGAGGCCATGGTAGAGGAGTATGACTCCATTATGCGCAATGATGTTTGGAAGGTGGTTCCGAGGCCAGTGGGGAAGTCAATTGTGACTTCTAGGTGGTTGTACAAAAGAAAGTATGTTGTAGATGAAAGCATAGAGAAACACAAGGCCCGTTTTGTGGCGCGATGCTTCTCTCAGATTGAGGGAATCGATTATGATGAGACATTCACACCAGTTGCGAGATACACCTCAATCAGGAGTATCATTTCCATAACAACAGAGATGGGTTGGAGCATTCACCAAATGGATGTGAAGACCACATTTCTGAATGGCTTTATTGATGAGGAGGTGTACATTGAGCAACCATAGGGGTTTGAGGTGAGTGAGAGGGAGACTCACGTGTGTCTTTTGAGAAATACACTTTATGATCTAAAGCAATCTCCCGTAGCTTGGTATTCACACATAGAAACTTACTTGCTTCAGATGGGCTTCAAGAAGAGCGATGTTGATCCTAACCTCTATTACATCATTAGAGGCGAGGACATGCTCATTCTCATTTTATATGTGGATGACTTGTTCATCAATGGAGTCGAGGATCTCATAGCTGAGTGCAAGATGGTACTTGCATCAAAGTTTGAGATGAGTGATATTGGATTGATGCACTACTTTCCGGGTATGGAGGTATGTCAGGAGGAGGGTCACATATTTATCGAGAAAGGGAAGTATGCAACAGATATTTTGAGCAGATTTCAGATGGAGGACTCTAGACCCATGTCTACACCTATGATTACCAACTGGAAGAAGCTTAATGCTTCAGATAGCCAGTTGGTAGATTCCACAGTTTACAGGAAGTTGATCGGTTCACTCATGTATCTGGTTAACACCAAACTAGATATTTGTTTTGTTGTGAACACTCTCAGCCAACATATGGTAGAGCTGAGGAGTGTTCATATGACAGGGGAAAAACATGTTTTGAGGTACATTGCTAGGACAATTGATTATGGACTAGACTATATCAGAGGTGATGGAGTTAGTTTGGTTGGCTACACAGACTCAGATTGGGCAGGATGTGCTACTGACAGGAAAGCACCTCAGGGTGCTGCTTTGGTTTGGGGTCAGGACTTGTTTCCTGGTTCAACTGGAAGAAAAAGTCAGTTGCTTTGAGTTCGGCCGATGCATAGTACACGACATCTAGTCAGGCTAGTTTCGAGGCCATTTGTCTTCGTAAGATGTTGGTTGGATTGTTTGGTCAGGAGATGCCACCGACCGTCATACACTGTGATAATAAGAGTTGCATTAAACTCTCTGAGAATCTAGTGTTTCATGATCGGTCGAAGCACATTGAGATCATGTACCACTTCATTCATGATTGGGTTCAGAGAGGCGCAGTTCAATTGCAATATATATCGACTGACGAACAGGTTGCAAATATACTCACCAAGGCCCTGCCAAGGGGAAAACATGTCTACTTGAGAGACAAGATGGGCTTCGTGAGGAACACCTTCCTCGGTAAGAGGGAGTGTTGAGATTATGTACCTTGGGAGGTGTTCCCCATGTGTTTCTTCTCTCCTAAACACAGGTGGGAAGTACTATGTACTTTGTGTCTAATTTCACTTTAACTTAAGAGATTTAACTCAAAGTGAAATTTTGTCATTTATGTCTAAAATGACTATTAATTCACTTTGTGGATGAATTAGAGACATAAAGTGAACTTAGTGAACTTAAGCCAAAGTAGGTTTTTGAGTGAGATTATTTTGGAGAGATCTCAACCTTTGATTAGATGGGGGATGGGATGATCTCAACCATCTATATCTTAGGTTTCCTTATGGAGGTTCAAGAGGGGCACAAAGGGCAAATGAGAGCTCATTCACTCATTTGCTCACTTGGAGAGATTGAGAGAGAGCTTGGAGATGAGGTTTGTTGCATGAGGTGAGGCTATCTTGGGCACATGCTTTCATGGAGAGAGCCTTCAATCTTTGGGCCTTGTTTATTTACTGAGGAGCTTCCAGTGTTGAGGAGGGCGCACTTGTTGAGGAGGGTGCATCAACAGTGGGGAGGAATTACACCTTTCATATTGTAGTGGGATCAATTTCACAGGGAGGCCACACACCAATATTATAGTACTGTGGAGGGGTTTTCCATTCAAAGCTCACAATTTTCATTTGCAACAGATTTAGTGGATTTGGGAGCATTTATGAGGGGCACACCTGGTTCATTTGGACTTGTATTTCAGCTTGGATCAAGCTTCTATTGTATCGAGTTCCTCTATATTTTGTACTTGTTGTATTCCACCATCTATTCTCCTCATATATAGACATATATTCCAAACTGGTTTTCACCGGGGGGGTTTTATCCAGGGTCATGTTGACCAAAAATATCTGTGTACAATTTTATGTGTGTTAGTCTTTTAGATTTTCTTATTTTCAGCTGTAAAGGTCTTTAGGTGTGTTACATTTATTTTGGTATGCATGTGATAACCCTTGGCGACTAAAACTACATGCTAGAGCACCTAAATTGCAAATGTAACCGTAACAAATCAGAAAGAAGTTCCTGAACTGTTGGCTGTCCTAAAACAACATCAAAACCTTCACATGACAGTTGAAACTTAGAGCCAATCTAAGGTCAAAGATAGACCCAGTTGGAAGCTTGATAGGACTTGGAAAATCTTCAGTCTCCTAGGGTTATTATCCAACGTTTTAGGGTTTCTCTTGCTTCCCGGAATATTCTAGTCTTGTCAAAGGTTACACGTGGAGGTTATACCTCTCGCAACTACCATAATATCAACATACTTAATAGAACTAAATATGGAGGCCCTATAGCACCACACTTGTTACCAAAGTTTGTTCACAATATATTTTTGTTAAGATAAATAACATATCCAACAATATTGCATGGTTTAATGCATCCCTGGTTAATGAAAAATCGAGGACTTTTATTCCTTACTATATGTACATTGTACATCATGGATTGCTTAATTCTAAATTTTCTAGAATGGAAACCCAAGCTATGCTAGAGTACATATTTTCTCAAGGCATGTTTAGAAGGCATTATCCCATAGGAATAGTACCTCAACATGCATAACAATTGAACATAACATTTCCTTATAAACATGAAATTTGGGAGGATGAGAAAATACACAAAGGAGCTATATCTTGGGAGAAGGTTCAAGTTAGAATCAAGCAACAAGAGAAACTATTATCTTATCAATAGAAAAAAGAACTATAGGAAAAGATGAAGAATGGTAAAGGTAAGAGAAAGGAAAGAGAAGGTGCTCGAGCTGTAGTGTACTTAACCCCAAAAATTCAGAGCAATCATATAAATATAGTGCAAAACCCAATAACACAAAATAAAAGAGAGATAATCCCTAAGAAATGTCTTTTTGATAATAAAAAATAGAGAGATATGTTCACTTGCCTCTTCAAGGGGGAAACCTCCAAGAGAAATGCTCTAAATACAATAATAATTATTGGTGAAACATTACATAACCTTTTATTCAATATGAATCTATTCATAGAGAATCTTAACTACCTATGGGTCCCTTATAATGAGGGCCGACCAACCAATTTGGGCCTTATTAATAAAAATGACATTTTTTTCCAATCAATGACTATTAATTAACTACTTAATGGGGTGAATTAAAGGAACATGGCCTCATACATTAATAAAGTATCTAAGTAAGGGGATTAGGGTAGGACCCTAACATGATGTAATGTACCTAACATCTAGGTTGGGCCATGTCACACCAAACTCTCTTTCTTACAAATTTGATACCATAAAGTAATCATTCCCTAGCCCAACCGAGGAACCTTGTGGTGCAAAATACACATACAAATAAAACTTCTTCTTACTAAATTAATTCTTTTACTGTTAGCCAATTTCCTGTAGCTTACAACTACAAATCTAAAACATATTCAACTACTGTTTATAACCATAAAACATATGCATATAAATGATGCTAATAATCAACATGAAATTCAACTAAACCACTTATTACAACATCATATAAGTTATTCTCATTTACGTAGAGTTCACACACAAAAATAACACATGTAATTAACTCAAGAACAAGATACAACACTTATCTTTAAACAAGAATAGTGCAACCAACTGCTTAGGACAAACATTCCACCCAACCATACACCAACTGTTCCAAATCTCAACAACCAATCACCCCTGAGTTGAGGCTAGTAATCCACAAAAGATGGTGATCTCTCACACTCCACTTGTAGCTCATAAAATGCATAACCCAACTGATATTCTCCTACATATATCCCAACTTTTCTACCATCTCTCTTCCACTTGACCTGCCCAACCCAAGGAATGCACCATTAGTTTATCATGGATAACCCAAGGGATGTACCATCCATTTATTGGGGATAACCCAAGGAATGTGCCATTCATTTATCATGGTCTCTCTAGCGTAGGTAACTAGGAATATCTCAACTGTGAACTCAAGGGAAATTGCTGCTAGGAAAAATGTCAACAACTAACAACAAACACTTGTTGTTACAGTGCAACTCACTCCRGAGTTCACTCTTCAGTCCTGACAACCCGACTCTTTAGTTTTCTAGCTCAAATTCGCTCCAGTTACTCGTKAGTTACTTTTCAGAATTCACCCTCCACTGCTGCTCCAGCTCCAAGCTCTCTTTCTTTTTCTCTTCCCTTCTTCCCATGCACAAACTTGATTGCTACAAACTGCTCCCTCAACCCCTATGAATTTTCTCTCTTGTGGCTTACCTTTCTTGACTCACACTCTTCCCCAAGCTGATTGTACTCAACCCCCATGTTCCCAATAACTCTGGGATGTGACCACTCAGAACCACCCTCTTACATGTATTCCATGATTTTCTTTGGGAACACTCAATCAGAAATGGAAAGTTTCGTATACAATACAAAAGTTTAGGAAAATGGGTTTAATTAATATACATGGGTAATTCTCCTCTTTGAACCCTCTTGGCCATTATCCTAGACACTTCCCTCTCTTGTGGATTAATTCAACCCCCATCTCTTTTCCATGTTCCCTTTAGTAGCTGACATCACATATTATTATTAAAACATTGAAATACAATTTGCATATTACATCGCTTGGCTGTAGCCACATATTATATCCACATAAGCATTAATTAAACTGGGGATTATAATGGGGATGTTACATTCCTCCTCCCCTACAATTGTGAGTCATCCTTGGTGCACTTCTATGCCGATATATATATGCAAATTTACATCACAATATTTAGAAATAAAAAATTATGGAATTTAACAACTCCAACAACAACTTCAACCATCAATCTTCTGTTCCTCTCAACTCATCGATCCAAGGAATGCACCATTCGTTTATCAGGGTTAACCCAAGGGATGTATCATTCGTTTATCAAGGCTAACCCAAGGAATGAGACATTCATTTATCAAGGTTCCCAACACAACTGACTAGGACTCTGAGATGTGGTTCCATAACTCTAGCTTTCCAAAATGGAGCCTCGCATTATGCCTTCTTCAAAATTGTAAAAAATTTACGGTTACTCTTCCTGTATGTTTTCTTCATGCTCCCATGTAGCATCTTCATGACCGTAGCAAGTCCATTGAACCTTTACCAACCCTATGGATTTGTTCCATAGCACTTTGACTTTCGGTCCAGGATACGTACCAGTTCCACTCGGAAATCCCATTCGTACTCCACTTGGATCACATTCCAATCAATTATGTGGTTAGGATCATGCACATGTTTCTTTAACAATAATACATGAAATACATTATGCACTCTCATGGATGCAGGAAAAGCTAACATGTATGCATATGGCCCTATATTTTCTAATATTTCAAAAGGCCCACAATACCTCGCTGCCAACTTTGGGAAACTTCCTAATCTTAGCGAACTTCTCTTTTCCTTCACTTCCAAAAACACATGTTCGCCTACTTTAAAATATCTCAAAACTTTATTCTTGTATGCATACATTTTCTGCCTATCCTGTGCAACCTTTAAATTCTGCTTTATCTTTTTTATCTGCTCTTCCGTTTCTTTTAACAATTCTAGCCCGACAACTGCTTTGTCTGCTAGATTATCCCAACTCACGAGAGTGTTACATTTTCTGCCATACAATGATTCAAAGATAATCATATTCAATGAGGGCTGATACCCATTATTATAGGCAAATTCAACTAAATGAATATAATATTCCCACTTTGATGGTTGATCCATCACATACATTCTAAGCATGTCCTCAATTATCCTGTTAGTCATTTTTGTTTTCCCATCTGACTTTGGATGATACACTGTATTAAGATTTATATTTGTTCCAAATCCTTTGAACAAAGATTTCCAAAAATTCGAAGTAAACTTTGGATATCTATCTGAAACTATTGATTTAGGAACTCCATATAACCTGACAACTTCCTTTATGGAAATCTCTGCAATATTTGCTGCCTTATGTGTAGTCTTTATTGGACTAACTTGTGCTTCTTTAGTCAATTTATCCATCACCACCATGATAGAATCATCCTGCTTCACTGTTCTGGGAAGCTCAATAATAAAATCAAATGTAACTACTTCCCACTTCCATTCTAAAATGAGAAATGGTTGTAGCAAACCTGCTGGGTGTCTATGCTCCCTTTTTACCTTTTGACATTCTAGAAATCTGTCTATGTAATTAACCACTTCCTTCTTCATTCTCGACCAAAAGTATTGAATTCTTACAACTGCAATTGTCTTTTGATATCCCGGGTGCCCGAAATATGGCACATTGTGCATTTCCTTCAGAACTACATTTTTCATCTCATTGGAATTCGACACATATACTTTTCCCTTGTACATGAGAATTCCATCTTCTTTCAGCTCATAAAAATTAAATTTCTACTGAAAATTACCTTGCTGTAATGTTTCTTTTATTCTCACATATTATTGATATGAATCCCTTGCTTCAATAATTTGATCTTTCAAATCTGTCATGTACATGCTGATCGTTGCCACATGCACTTCATAAGCTCTCCTGCTGAGTACATTAACTACTTGATTTTCCTTGTCTTTTATATGCTTAATTTTGAAGTCATATTCACTCAAAAATTCCATCCATCTAGTTTGTCTGGCATTTAGTGTTGGCTATCCAAACAAATGCTTCAAACCACAATGGTCTGTCCTTAGCTCAAATTTCTTACCCATAAGGTAATGCCTCCACATTTTCAATGCAAGTATAATCGCCGCTAACTCCAAGTCATGTGTGGCATAATTCATCATGCTCTTTTAATTTTCTGGACTCATAGCATATCACATGGTCCCTTTGACTGAGAACTCCATTGATTCCTTCCTTACATGCATCAGTGCACACAACAAAATCTTCATTTGGATCTGCAATTTTCAAGATTGATGCACTTGTTAATATTTCTTTCAATTTTTGAAAACTCTCTTCACACTTGGAAGTCCATTCAAATTTCACTCATTTCTTTTGCAAAGAAGTTATTGGTCTTGCAATATTTGAAAAACCGTTTATGAACCTTCGGTAATAACTGAAAAGACCCATGAATGATCCGAACTCTATCACATTCTTTGGCGCTGACCATCCTCTAATGGATTTTATCTTCTCAAGGTCAACTTCTATCACTGCTGCTGAAATTATATACCCCAAGTAGTGAATATTATTTTAGTAAAATATGCACTCAGCTTAGCATACAATTTATGCTCTCTTAAAACTTGCAAAACCATTCTTAAATGTTGATCATGTTCCTCTTCTGATTTAGAATAGATGAGGATATCATCTAAGAACACAATCACAAACTTGTCCAGGTACTCCTTGAACATTCCATTCATCAGGCACATAAAAACTGCCAGGGCATTTGATAAATCAAATGGCACTACTGTGAATTCATAATGCCCATATCTTGTTCTGAATGTAGTATTGCTGATGTATTCTTTCTTTATTCTTAGTTGATGATAGTCAATATTCAAAAATATGCTTGCACCTTTCAGCTGATCAAACAAATCATCAATTCTTTTCAAAGGATACTTATTATTTATGGTAACCTTATTAAGCTGCCTGAAATCAATACACAACCTTAAGGTTCCATACTTCTTCTTCACAAAAAGAACCGGGGCTCCCCAAGGTGACACACTTGGGCGTATGTACCTCTTCTTCAAAAGTTCTTCAAGCTGCATCTGCAACTCTTAGTTCTGGTGTGCCCATTCTGTAAGGTGTCTTAGACATTGGGGTAGCTCCTGACACCAAATTGATAGAGAAATCAATGTCTCTTTTTGGTGGTAGTCCCAATATTTCTCTAAAAACATCTTCAAAATCGCTCAAAACTTGATGGTATTCAATGATTTCCACTTTGTCTTTGGCTTCCTCCTTCATATAGGCTGCAAACATCTGACATCTTTTCCTAAAGCTCTTCTTCAACTACATAGCTGAAATATCATTAATAGCTACAACTCTTGAAATGCCTTGAATCTAGCCTTGCTTCCTGTTGAACAAAATTTGGTCATCTTTATTTTCCTGCTCTTGGATTCATAAAAATCCTTGATATCAAAAGAAGACATTTTTGAACTTTTAGAAGTTCACTCTGCAGCCCGCAGTCTCAACTTCACCACAATTTTTTTTGGATCAGAAATCTATTTCTGTATGCCTAAGTTACTCAAGATCATGTTCGCCTCTCCTCTCCTATATTACAATGCTACCATACTTAGAATTTTCACTCAACATCTCTCTCTCCATACTTAGTCATTTTTCAGTATTCGCGGGTTCTCGGGTTGGCGGGGTCAAGCTTTCATATCTCATGTACCATGATATACATT
>SNQJ01S0039610.1:42290-63941 GCA_010110895.2 Picea sitchensis | reverse complement strand
ACTCCTAAGTATCTCATCTCTCCTATGTTAAGTCCGACCGACCATGTTACAACACTTAGCCATTTTTCGACCTTCTGCAGTCGCGAGTTGGCAAGTTCTTGGGTTGGCGGGTTCACAAAAATCTCAAATCCTATTTAGCTCCCGTCCGTCCCTACAACCTACAAACTACCCCCTTGAATTCCTCTACCTAAAATTTTCCCTTCACTTACCCTTCCACCTGATTTTCCATACTTAACCATTATTCCAAAGTTTTCCCCATTTAAACCATAAATCAATAAGAACATTCCACATTGAAGCATGAAATTGTGACACATAAAAACTCGTGGAGGGAGACACGTGGAATATTATTATTAGAGACACATGGAAAATTATTACAAAGACACATGGAAGTATATGTATGGCTGATTCATAAATGACTGAGTATGAGATGGACGACAACAAGATTCCAAAATTATTATTTTATTTGACAATTTTCCAAGGGTCGAATTCTCCAAGCTCCATAATTTCCTCTCTTCTCGTGTTTATTGCTAAGTTATCAAACACTTAGTATTATATATCATGAAGAATATAATATCCCAATGCATGTGGGATAGACTTTTAAATCAAAAATTCGAATTTTATGAAGGGAAGCACGGAAATCAATCCAAGGGCTGAGATTTGCCCATCAACTTTCATCGACGATGGCTTAGTGTTGATCTTGCCGAGGCCATAACTTGAGTTTTGGGTGTCAGAATGACACAAAATTTATACTGTTGGAAAGTTATTTCGACGTAGACGATGATGGCATATTTTTCAAAGGTTGAAGGTTTTACATTTACCCCAAAAATTCAAACATCATTCAACTGCATTTTTAATAGGCATGCATGAAAACTCAACTTCACAAACTCATATCTTGAGATCCAGGTGAGCGATTTGAAAAAAAATATATTGTTGGAAAACCGAGACGATGAAGAGCACATCATAAATGGTTTAAATGGTTAAAAAGTTGGTTTTCACTTCCATAAAAGTTAATTACAACCGTCCCATTTTAATGAGAAATTAATTAAATTGTGAAAATAAAAGTTTATTTAAAAAAACTTTTATTAAAAAAGGGAAAGAAATGGTTGAGACGGTTCCTGTAACCGTCAATGAAGACAAGAACAAGACAAAAACAAGAAAGTTAAGGGGATATGAATGAGATATACCATCATAATAAGTTCATACTGATCACATCCTTCTTTCTTTATCAATTCTTTCATCCAATTACTCCACCTCTTTAAATAGAAAGGTTTAACTGAAGACTGCGAATTTAATTTTTCTTCTTACCAGGTCTTGTTGTCTTCCGCTGCCCAATTTATTCCTTCTACAAACTTCATTCTTATATATATTTTCAGTATGGTCCGTGGGATCTCCAATCCTAGTCTTCATGAAAAACACATTTAAATTTCGGAAAATATGTAATAAGCTATATATTTTTTAGAAATTTAAAGAGAGCTATTTTAGGAACAATCTTGACTATACTTTGTAACCCAGTTTTCTGAATATAAAGTATTTGAGGTTTATCTATCATTATCTTTATTTGAGCTACCCATGTATCACTCTGTCAAAGTTCTCTTTTGCATGCAAATCATTTCCTTTTATTTTTATGTGATAAAAAATCTTTATCAAAACTATGATGGATGTGAGGAAATTTTGCTTATTTACTTTAAAAGTGTGAATGTGTGTGGTTCCTATTCCATTGTCAAGAACTTTCTTTAAAAGAAAATAAAAACATTTTTTGTTTTTTCATCTTTACTTTTTTCTTTGATTACCACGACGTACTTCTGTAAAGTCTCACATTCTGAAGACCTAGAGTCCCACAAAAATCATAACAGAGGAGTACCACCTCTATAAAAATGCAGGGGGATTTGTATCCTCGTGAGGTTGTCGTTTTGGTCCTAACTGATTCAAGCGTCAATAGTTCTCTTCCTCATCAAGACATGTTATTGTCTTATTGTAATAGTCTAGGACAACATGATGTTTCTCCAACCAATCCATGCCAAATAGACAATCATATGAATCCAATGGTATGATGTTTACATCAATTTTTGTATTGAGTCCATTCATGTCTATCAGACAATCTTAAACCAACTCATTGATTTTTCTCTTAGCCCCCATGGCTAACTAAACGAATCAAGATTTATTATGCTTACTTCTTTGCAAATGAAATCTTTCAACAATGTTAGCATTTATGTAATTATGGTTTTCTCTAGAATCAATTAAAATTTTTATGAACTCATTATTGATCTTACCTTTCACTTCAATCATTGGAGATTGATATTCAACTTTATTGTTGTCCAAGGATGCATAAATCTTTAGCATTCTCTTGCCCATGTCTTGCACTATTTTAGCCTCCTGAATGTTGTGGACAATCCGCATTATTTTTTCTTTGTGAGGGAAATTCCTATATAGATGATTTTCCCCACATTCCCCACATTCCCAACATTGCATCGGCTCCTACCTTGGCCTTTTTCCAAATGAATATGCAATATTGTGTTCATTTTGTGCGATGTGACCGTGCTGATTCGCTTGGAAATTATTCCTAAAAAAGGGTGTCTTAAAACCATTCTGCATTTAATCCTCCTTGTCCTTCATCTTGTCATTCCAAGCTTTTTGGAAAACCGATCTTCCTTTTCTCTGCTCATACATATGCCTTGCTTTCCTTATGGTTTCCTCCAAGGGTTTGGGGTTATCATATTGAATCTTATAACTATAGAAAGAGGGTAACCCACTTAGAAACCTTTGTATTTTGACTTTCTCATCCTTGATGACCTCAACATACTTCAACAATTCAAAGAACCGCTTCTCATATTCTTCCATTGTCATGGTTCCCAATTTGAGTTCAAAGAACTCTTTCATATTTATTTCATAGTAATGTTTGGACAAATATTTCTCTTGGAAATATCCCTTGAACTGCCTCCATGAGATTCTTTTCTCATCAAGGTTCTTGGCTTGCTTAAGTTGATCCCACCACATGGTTTTCTTCCCTTGCAAGTGGTAGGTGGCAATTCCAGCTCCTACTTGGGATGGGTAATCATATAGCTAGAAACATTTCTTCATTTTCAACAAAAATGCCTCAACATATTCTCCTTTCTTGTGCTCACCATTCAAAGTTGGTGGCTTAATCTTCCCGAGTTTGCCTTGCAAGATGTCTTCGTTAGGTATTCTCCTTTGCCTCCAAACATGAGACACACTTGGGATACTCCCTGGATCTGAACTTGCATGAGTTCTTTTGGTGGAATTCCTTAGAGAATGATAACATCTACTCATGCTTCTTGACTGCCTATCGTCCCCATGATCATCTATTTTTCTATGGGATCTTGATGTTGATACTTGTCTAGAACAAATTGCTTGTTTGGTGCCAGATTCCTTGTTAACTTGATTCTGTAGCATATTTAGGATTTAAAGTATCTCTTCTTGAGACTTCATGATCCTCTCATTATCGACCCTATATCTTTTCACTTCTTTTTCTAGGATTCTCATAGTTACGGTCCCCTACCTGTCTCTTCTCCCATTAAACTCGGCCTCAACATTACCCATGCTGATATGAAAACCTCCAATTTCTTCTTCATGGTTGTAAAACCCTTGAGCATCCTCCACATATATAGTTCTCATGTAGGAACTAAATTCTTATTTCCAGTATCTCTAATTCTACAAGAATGTGCATGCAATAATTGTTGTTAGAATTAAGCATATTGTAAAATATTTATCAATTATATTACATGTCATTCTTTGTTTTAAATTATGAAGAATATTAATGCAATACTTCCAAGTATGATTCCTTAAATGAATTTTTTTTAAACAACTTTCCAACAACTATACTCATGCCTCAATATGAGTTTTGAGCACAAAATTATTGTGGAAAAACAATGAAGGAATATTCATGAGCATGCAAAACATAGTAGCAATGCTCAACAACCTTTCAATCATTTCTTGTTTAGATCTCCACCATTGATCTGTCTTAATGGATTAATCACGGATCTAGTCATATCTCTTCTTCATACCTTATATGAACCCGCCACCAACACTTAGCTTCTTTTTCCTTTGTGGAATCACAAACTCATAATATTGTAACCTTCCTTACATAAGTCTGTTTGAAAAGTATCAACACTTAACCATTTTTCCACTTCTATGTAGACTCATAATCTTGTAAACTTAATTTCATAATTCTGTCTAAAAGTATCAACAGTTAACCATTTTTCCACTTCTACGTGGACTCACAAACTCATAATCTTGTAATCTTCCTTTGATAAGTCTGTCTAAGAAGTCTCAGCACTTACACAAATTCCAAGATCTTACCATAGTTTCGTGGGGCTGACAACCAACCTGCCATATGACTCCATATCACCTGCCAACTATCATCCCATCCAACATGTACCTTCCACCATGGCAGTACACATCTTTCTTCTACCACGTTAGCTGACACATGGCCTCCTCTTCATGCCGATGTCATCGTACGGAAAAATACCCAAATTTTTCTGATTTGCTTATTTTTGAAATTTCCAAAGAGCCTCAATTATTCACATTACCCATGGAATTTCTCTTAATTTTATTGTAGTAATTTAAATGAAAAAGTTGTATACATGCTCCATAAATTAATTCTCTCTGAGTTTTCACTTCAACATTTTGATAACTCAGCCCATCTAGGCTTAGTGTTGAAAATTGGGCTCTGATACCACTTTGTAACATACCCAACACTAGGCTGGGCCACGCCACACCAAAATATATTTCTTACGACTCTGATACCATAATGTAATCATTCCCCAGTCCATCCGAGGAACCTTATGGTGTGGAATACACATAAAAATGAAACTTCTGCTTACTAAAGTAATTATTTTACTGTTGGCCGATTTCCTGTAGCTTACAACTACAAATCTAAAACAAATTTATCTATTGTCTATAACCATAAAATAGATGCATCTAAAGCATGATAATAATCAATATGAAATGCAACTAGACCACTCATTACAACATTATATAAGCCATTCTCATTTACTTAGAGTTCACACACAACAATATCACATGTAATTAACTCAACAATAAGATAAAACACTTATCTTTAAACAAGAATCGTGCAATCAACTGCTTGGGATGAACGTTCCACCCAACCATAGACTAACTGTTGCAAATATCAACAACTAGTCACCCCTGAGATGAGGCTAGTAATCCACAAAAGAGGGTGGTCTCTCACAGTCCACTGCCAACTCATAAAATTCATAACCCAACTGATATTCTCCTACAAATATCTTGAATTTTCTACCAACTCTCTTCCTCCCGACCTTCCCAACCCAATGAATGCACCGTTCATTTATCTGGGATAACACAAGGGATGTACCATCCATTTATCATGGGTAACCCAAGGAATGTGCCATTCATTTTTCAGAGTCCCTCTGACGTAGGTAACGAGGAACATATCAACTAAGAACTCAAGGGAACTTGCTACTAGGAAAACTACCAACAACAAATACTTCATGTTGTTATAGTGCAACTCACTTCAGAGTTCACTCTTTAGGCCCGACAATGTGGTTCTTTAGTTTTCCATCTCCAATTTGCTCCAATTACGCTCTAGAATTCTCCCTCCATGGCTGCACCAGATCCAAGCTCTCTTTCTTTTTCTCTTCCCTTCTTCCCATGCACAAACTTGACTGCTACAAACTGCTCCCTCAACCCCTACGGATTTACCCTCTTGTGGACTGCCTTTCTTGACTCACAATCTTCCCCAAGCTGATTGTACTCAACCCCTATGTGCCCAATAACTCTGAGATGCGACCACTTTCAACCACCCTCTGACATGTATTCAATGATTGGCTTTGGGAACACTCAATGAAAAATGGGAAGGTTCGTATACAATACGCAAGTTCAAGAAAATGGGTTTTATTAATATACATGGGTAATTCCCCCCTTTGACCCCTCTTGGCCATTATCCTAGACACCTCCCTCTAGACTTGTGGATTAATTCATCCCCCATCTCTTTTCCATGTCCCCTTTAGTAGCTGACATCACATTTTATTATTAAAACATGTTGAAATTAGTAAGACAACTGAGAGGGGGGGGGGGTGAATCAGTTGTTACCGTGCTTAAATTTTTTATGACTTATTCATAATTTTTAATCTCTTCCAAGTGACCATTAATATTATACAATATATGAACAACATAAATAATGAACATCAATCACACATAAGATATACACAGAGACATATTTTCACGAGGAAACCCATAAAGGGAGAAAACCTCTTCTTTTCGGGATGATAGACAATCTTTTAATTTCTGTACATCATCTATCTTTGAGCACCAACTCAATGTGAGGCTACTATCTCTGTTTTACAAGATCCAACTTGATGAGAGCACCAACCTCTTATTTTTCTAGCACCCACTAGAAGGAATCATCAACTCCCTAAGTGTTCCAACACCAATTGGACTTATACAAGCACCAATCTGCATACATAAAACTCTGTGTTTTCCCTAGCACCACCCTGCCACCCTGTTTTCTAGCCACAACTAGATGGAAGATACAACTTCCAATATTCAAGCACCAACTTGAATATCAGAGGACCACAGTCCTCCCTAGCACCACCCTACCTCCCTGAGTGTAAATAAATGATTGAATAGCCAACAATACGTGTATATCGATTCTTACCACTTCTTCGCTCTTCTACAATTCTTCTCTGCTTCACTTTTCTTCTGCTCTGTTCATACTTGGCTTGACTTGCTTCTGTCTATTCTGCAAATCTACTCTGCTTCTGTCTGTTCATATTTTGTTTCTCATCTCTGAGTTTCATCTCACACTGCACATACTATAATTTTGTCTTTCTTACAATTCAACTCATTTTTCAATTAGAACAACCAACCTCACACAATCACATGCATTTCTCTTTTATGCTATCTCCTCGATTTAGTTACACCTCCAATTTCCAATAAAACACATCAGCAACTGAATCGCTAAACATCCAAGAACTATGATTCAATTATGCTAACTTAATCGTAACTAAAAAATTAACAATGAGGTGAAAATAGTATCCCTTCGATCAAATTCCCAATTAATCAAAACCATTGGATTACACCCGCAGGGTCTCACATTTATCCCACGTGACCACTGGCTGTGACTGAGTGTTAAACAAAAAGTGATTTCGCGATTTCGTGTTTCAAAATTCTTGTAATGAGACATCTCGACTCTCCCATGTCGCGATATTCGAAATGGAGCTTAGCTTCTAGCTCCTTCCCTTCTCGTGACCATTGACCATGACCAAGCACTTATCCATAAAGCGTTTAATGAATCGCGACTTCAGGAATCCTGTGATGAGGCATATTGACTCTCCCAAGTCGTGATCTCCGAAATGGGGCTTAGCCACTAGCTCCTTCCCTTCTCGTGACCACTGGCTGTGACCAAGCACTTATCCATAAAGCGCTTCAGGATTCGTGATTTCAGGGATCTTGGTATGCGGTTTCTCACCTCTCCCAGTCACGATATCCGAAATGGGGCTTAGCAACGTGATAGCTCCTCCCTTCATCCTTCGATGACGTGACCTTGGATATGACCACAGGCCAAACATTCAGGTTCTTTGCTTGTTAGATTAACGGTTCAGAACTTTGGTGATCCGACGGTCTAGATTATTTCGCGACTTCACATGTCACGATTTCCTATGTCATATTCCTTTGACTTCTCCAATGCGCAAGTCAACGAAATACCAATCGCTTGCCATGTGTCCTCTGGCTTCAACGACCAAGATTGTCATCGCGATTTCACATTTCATGGAGTTGGAGGTTAGCTCACCTCTATTCACTTGATTCACGAATTTGCGAAACTCCTCATTTTCTACCATGTGTCCTTCGGATCGAACGGTCCCCCTGCTTTCGGGACTTTGTAAGCTCGCTTCACCTTGCACTTAAATATCGTGCTTGTTCTTCTGGATCCAACGACGGTCGGTCCTCATGCTTAGATATGATGCCTGAGATCCGTTCTCCTCTTTTGTGCGCTCCTCCTGTCTAAATTCAGATCTGACGACCATCGAGAATTCAGGATGGGTGATCCAACAATCACTGTTTCTCTTCATTGTTGAGCTTACGCTTATGATCTTGCCACTTTCTCTTGTTTGTCATCTTCGTGATGATTTCTGATCTTGCCATCAATGACAACATGCATACTCTACCTTCTGTCTGTAAACATGCCAACAATCTCTCCCATTAGCATTGATGGCAACCCCTTGAAGAACCTAAAGAGCTGGACTATTCCCTGAACATCCAACTATACCACTATAGTATCCTTACCATTACCACACCTTTTCCCCCTTTGAAATCAATGCCAAAGAAGAAACACGCTCCCCTTGAGTTGTTGCGGTATATTTCGAAGGTATCAGATATGCGACAGGCACATACTCCTCTGGAAACTATGAACGAAAGGACCAGAGCGATATTCACCAGAAATATAACAGATATTCAATAAGTACTCCCCCTGACAAGGTGAACAAATTATATGAAAGAAGATATAACCCCCAACTTCTTATGAAGATATCCAAAAGGGGTCGCTGCTAACGGTTTAGTAAATATGTCAACTATCTATTCTATGGAAGGAATATAATTCAGCTGAACAACTCTGTTTGTAATCCGTTCTCTGAGAAAATGATATTTGATTGGTATATGCTTAGTCTTGGAATGAAGAACATGATTCTTGGAGGCACTAATGGCATTGGTGTTATCACAGTGAATTGAAATCAGATCAGTATAATTTACCTTCAAATCTGCAAGAGTTTGGATCATCCATAAAATTTGAGTGCAACAAGTAGCAACAACAATGTACTCTGCCTTTGTAGTTGACAAGGAAATAGATCCCTTCTTCTTACTAATCCATGATACTAACGAGTCACCTAGGAAGAATGCACCTCCATTGGTGCTCTTTCTCTCATCCACACAATTTTCCCAATCAACATCTGAATAAGCAGTTAACTGAATATTCTGATTTCTAGGATACCAAAGACCATAAGTCATTGTGCCCTTCAAGTATTTGAATATCCGTGTTACAGCTACTAAATGACTTTGTTTAGGAGAAGACTGATAACGACCTACCATTCCAACAACTTGCATTATATTAGGACATGATGCTGTGAAGTACAGAAGATTGCCTATCATTGATCGATATGTTCTTTGATCAACATCATGGGAAATATCATCTTTACTGAGCTTGCAACTGACCACCATAGGTGTACTAACAGGGGAATAATCTTCCATCTGAAACTTTTTCAACATTTCCTTCAAATATTTTTCTTGAGAGATAAATATTCCTGTAGAACTCTAATATACATGTAAACCAAGAAAATATGACAGTTCTCCTATATGGACATCTCAAATTCTGTTTGCATAGAGTTAACAAACCACTGGATAGAAGAATCATTAGTACATCCAAAAATAATGTCATCTACATAAACCAAAACAACTAGTAAATCATCACCTTCAGACTTAATGTAGAGATTTCTGTCAACAATACCTTTCTTGAACCCTTTGTCTTGTAAAAATTTGTCCAATCTATAATACCAAGCTTGTGGTGCTTGTTTCAGTACATATAAATCCTTCTTCAGCTTGCAGACATAGTCAGGATTATCTGTCAGTGAGAATCCTTCAGGTTGCTCCATATATACTTCATCCTCTAGATCTCCATTAAGAAATGATGACTTTACATCCATTTGATATAATTTAAAGTTTTTATGACATGAATATGCAATAAACATTCTGATGGCTTCCAATATTTCCACTGGTGCAAAGGTTTCATCAAAGTCCTATCCTTCAACTTGTGCATACCCTTTACACACTAATCTGGATTTATTCCTAACAACTTGTCCTTTTTCATTAATTTTATTCTTGAACACCCATTTGGATTCTATTACATTCGTTTCTTCAGGTCTAGGAACAAGCTCCCAAGTATTGTTCTTCTCAATCTGATCAAACTCTTCATTCATATCTCTAATCCAATCATCATGATTGCTAGCTTCATAATTTTTTTTAGGTTCAATCATAGATAGAAAAACAACCTGAGATTGTTCTGAGTCTTTAATCAATTTTCTTCTTGTCTGAACTCCTTTACTTATATCTCCAATTATCTGATTTTCAGGATGATTTTTTCTAACACTTCTGAGAGGTGGTTTTGTTTCTTTCTGCTGATTTGTGTCAGCCTGAGTATTTGTGTCTTCATCTGATTCAGATTCTTCTCTTTCTGATCCTTGGACATGTTCATCTTCAACTTCAACTATATCTTATGTTCTTGATTCAATATTGCGTACATTATGTACTGAGATTTATTCATCAACTTTAATGTCGATACAATCAACCAATTTATGTAGCCTCTTATTGTAGCATCTGTATCCTTTACTGTTTGTAGCATAACCTAAGAAGATACCTTCATCATCCCTGTCATCATATTTGCCAACATTTTCATCATTATTCTTAATATAACATTTACTCCCAAAGACTTTAAAATGCTTGATTGAAGCAGGTCTTCCAAACCATAGTTCATAAGGAGTCTTGTCACTGTGTGGCCTGAAATGAGCTTTGTTCAGGATATGAACAACTGTATGAATTTCTTCCACCCAATATGTCTGAGCAATATTCTTTTCATTCATCATTTATCTTGCCATTTGCTGAATTGATCTATTCTGCCTCCCGACTACTCCATTTTGCTATGGAGTCCTTGGAATAGTGTATTCTCGTTTGATTCCATGTTTATCACAGAACTCTTTGAAGTTCCATGAAATAAAATCTCCTCCTCTATTATACCTTACCGCCTTCAATCTTTTTCCTGTTTGATTCTCAGTCAGAGCCTTAAACACTTTGAATTTTTTCAAATGCTTCAGATTTTTCCTTCAAAAAGGCAACCCATGTTAGTCTAGAATAATCATCAATAATCAACATTAAATATTTTTCTTTTCTTGTACCTTCTTTCCTTGATTGTCCACATAAATCCATATGTACTAACTGGAGTGGTTTTTCTGTTGAAGGAAAGTTTTTAGATTTGAACTGTGTCCGAGTAAGCTTTCCTATTTGTCAAGGTTTACAAACAGAATAATATGGCTTTGATATATTTGGAAGATCTTTTACTGCCCCATTTTTTCTAAGGTTGATTATATGATCAAAATTTAGATGTCCAAGTCTCCTATGCCATAGCCAACTTTCATCATACTTGCTTAAGTGACATTCTTCTTTTTCTTCTTTTAACACATAGACATTGTTTTCTGTCTTATCCCTTTTGCAACCAACTGTCCTGAATTCACAGACTTTATTTTACAATCTTTAGACGTAAAAACAACTTCACATCCTCTATCACAAACTTGACTGACACTTAGTAGATTATGTTTCAGACCATCTACAAACAACACATATTGAGCTTTTCCTTTTCCATTACTCAGACTTACTATTCCTTTACCTTTTATTTTTCCTGGTGCATCATTTCCAAAAGTTACATTCTCTAATTTTCTTTCACTTAGAGTTAGAAACTTACTTTTGTCTCCAGTCATATGTTTGGAACATTCACTGTCAATATACCAAGGATTCTTTTGTCTTTGAGATGATAACACTAGTCTACACTTGTCATCTTCTTTATTCTTCCAAACCTTGAAATTTTCAACAGTGGGATTCAAATTTGGCTTATAATTCCTTAAGAGACAATCTGCAGCTTTATGTCCATAGTTATGGCAGACATAACATTCTGGTTCAATGAATAAAAAATCATAATGATTGTTATGCTCATAACTGTTGTTATGTTTCACCTGCATCCTTCTCCTAACCATCACATGATTTATAGTCTGTGGTTGTTTGTTGCTTGACTGTCTCAATATTTGTTGATTATTCCTTGAGTAACTTGATTGCTCATATCTAAATCTTAAAGAATAGGTTATAGCTTTGTGACCAAAGTTAGAATAGAAAAAACAATATCCATAGAAAAATCCTTTGTACCTGGAAAAATACTGTCTTCTTTGAGCGGGTCGATTTCTTCCATGCTGATAATTTCTTTGATCTATAGATTCGGTTCTGGTACTTTTTCTTTCATTCCGTCTTGGTGGCTGATTTTCTTTCTTTATTTCCGTAGAGTGGTTGTTGTCAATGATTGTAGATTTGAAAAACTTGATGGGTTCTATATTACTTGAATGATCACTACTTGATCCTTCTTCATAGCCCAAGCTAGCCTTCAACTTTGGATTCCTTTGTTGATTTAGAATGGAGGTTAATTCTTCCGATGCTTTAATACTTGACAGATTTTGGTGATACAATGACTTAAACTTCTCCATCTCTTTTCTGGTTTTTACTATCTCTTCTTCTAAGACTTCACATCTTGCTTTCTTTTCTGATAACTGTTGTTTCAGAATGTTCTCTATATTCTTTGCCTCTTCTAACTCCACTTTTAGTAAGTCGAAGTCTTCACCAGGTTTTTCACCATTAATTTTAAACTACATCATTAACTGTTTTTGATTTCTCTTCTTACATCTGAGTTTGTCAATTTCTTCCAAAGCACTGATTAACTCACCTTCCATATCCACCACATCTTCTTCATCATCCATGTCACCTCCTGTGTGTTTATCGTCAAGATATCCCATAGCCATAAGCATAAAATCATTCACTTTGTCCTCATAGGATGAATCACTATCTATGTCTTCCGAGGAGTCATCATTGTTTGCACACAAAATTTTCTTTTACTATATTTCTTAAACTTGTATTTCTTTTCATCATCAGAGTTCTAGTCCTTTTGGTCTTTTTCCTTGTGAGGAAACTTAGATGCAAAATGACCTATTTTACCACAATTAAAGCATTTGAAGGGAAGCTTGCCTTGGTATTTTTCTGTTCATTTCTTTAACCTTCTCACAAATTTTGCCTCAATATCATCTAGTTATGAATCAATATTCTTGTCTTCTTTAAAAGATGCTTCTCTAGTAATGGATTTATCTTTGCTAATTCTCATTTCATATGCAGTTAGAGTTCCTAAGAGTTGATCAATGGACAGAGTTTTAAGATTATTTAGTTCTTCTATTGCAGAGACTTTTGGATTAAATTTATCAAGCATAGATCTTAAAATCTGTTAAGAACTTGAATAGATCTACAAATATAATCACCACAAATACTGAATACACAATAGATCCACAAGCAATATAGAAGAAACCACACTTTATTATTGAAACCCTTGAGGTAGGGAAACACCATACAATGGATCCTATTATGGAAGGGATCCTTTCCTGTTCACTTGCATTTTCAAGGGGGCATCCTCCTATTGACAAATATAATCACCACAACACCACAATACAATAGATCCACACAAGCAATATAGAAGAAACCACACTTTATTATTGAAACCTTTGAGGTAGGGAAAGCCCACACAATGGATCCCATTATGGAAGGGATCCTTTCCTCTTCACTCTGTATTTTCAAGTACATCCATTGAGCTACCACCCACAATACAATACTTCTCTTCATTTCTCATTACATTGCTTGAACCCTGGCATAGTGCTACCATCACCTAAAAATATTCCTAGAGGAGGAATCTTCTAGAAGTAGAACCCTTCTAAGAAGTCCCTCTTACATTTATTATATCTTAACTACCCATTTATTATATTCAACTACCATAGTGGACCTTATTTACTGGGTCATAGTGGACCTAGTCTTTACATTGAATGACCTCCTTCACTATTATCACTATACCCTCAGTCTCCCTCCACTACCTTCTCTAACTACCTTACATTTCATCCTCCTTATGAGTGTTGTCTTCAATGCTTGATGTACAACCATATACTGTGGTCCCATGGATACTGTAGGACCATAATGCTGAAGAAGACCCAAGAACCAAGGTCCCATGTAGAAAGGAAATCCACCATGTTGAGGTAGTCCAACCACCATTGTAAGCCCTGGTCCCGTGGTCCAAGTGCTCATGTGAACTCCCCTGCGGAATACTTTTGGAAGATTACCAACCAACTCCAAATGATGCTCTAAATACCGACACCTACTGCGTGGATCCAAATAAGAAGATCCATCCACATAGTGGAAAATGATCAAAGATGAACATGGAAGAAACAATACCATTGTAAAATAGGCAGACTAAACATTGTTATCTAGCTCCTGATGATGGACACGATGTTCCCTATTTAAGGTGGAGTAGAGTCATCAAATAAAATATGGAAGTATTGTCATCCCAAAATGACAACTATCCATATACCAATCATCACAATCGGGCTCCTCAAAATATACTCAAGCATATATTTCTTGATTATATTCACCCCGAGGTCCTCCATAAGAAATATCTCCGCATGAGTATTCAAGATTCATTGAATAATATGAAAACTATCATCGAGGCCATCCTCGGTGGAGGTCGCTTGTAAGGTCAAGCCTATGAGGCTACGTGTACAAAATGCATCTAATCGGCCATCCAATGTGTGAAACAATTGGGATTTGAATGATTCAAGAATTTATTTCAAGTTTTGAGAAGAAATATCCATATCAGCACCCTATGAACTCTTCATTCACTCAAGTAAACTGGCTAAGTGAAAAAACAAAAAATAGACCCAATAAGTTACTTAATAAAAAAATCGGCGCGATTTTTCCGAAAACCCTAAAAACTGGGCCGGGTTAAAATGCTCATAACTCTCACTTCCTGGACCTCGCTTCGGGCTGGATTTTTTGAAATTGGGTGAAATTGTGAGAGGAACTCATAATCTGTAACTTGCTTGGAAAAATTGGCCTCCAACTACTACAAAAAAAAAATCGTACAATCAACTCGAAAAAAAACCATGAAAATTTCATGCATTTTAAAACTTCAATATCTTGACTTCCCCTAATTCTCAAGCTGCATTTCCATTGTTTTTTCAACTTTGGGTGATTTTCTGAAAGGAACTCAGATCTACAACCTCTCTGTAAAGTTTGCACAAAAATATACCGAGAACTTTGAGAATGTCAATCTCTCAAAATCTGCAAAATAAAAATTATTTGCCCACAACTTCGGCCAAAGAAAGTGCTCTGATACTAATTGTTAAGAACCCGGACATCAATACAAAATATCACAATAGATCCAAAGATATCCAATACAATCACCACACAAGATATATATGAAACCATATAGAAAACCACAACTTTATTATAAAAACCCTTTGAGGTAGGGAAACACCACACAATATATCCTATTATGGAAGGGATCCCTCTCCTGTTCACTTGTTCGGGAGGAGCATCCTCCTATTGAGTTTTTATTGTTCCAAATACAATACTTCTTTTCATATTTGATTACATTGCTTGAACCCTTGGCATGCTGCTACCATCACTAAGAACATTATAGGAGGAAGAATCTTTTATAGAACCTTCTAAGAAGTCCTCTTACATTTATTATATAACTATCCATTTATTATACCTAACTATTATAGTGAGTATTATTTAATAATATAGTGGACCTAGTCCAACTTACATTGAATGACTCCACTATTATCACTATGGGCTCCCTCTCCGCTCTACTACCTCTCTAGCTACCTTTTACATTCCATCCTTCTTATGAGTTGTCCTCAACGCTTTGATGTACAACCATATACTGTGGTCCCATGGATAATTGGGACCATAATGTTCAAGAAGATTGAAGAACCAAGGCCCCATGTAGAAAGGAAATCCACCCATGTCATGAATCCAACTACCATTGTAAGCCTGAGTCCCATATCCAAGTGCTCATGTGAACTCCCCTGTGGAAGATTTTTTTTGGAACCCAATAACCAACCTTAAATTGATGCTCCAAAGATTGACACTCATCATGTGGATCCAAATAAGAAGATCCATCCACATAGTGAAAAATGGTTATAGCAGAATTTGGACGAATAATACCAATCGTGAGAATATGGTGATTGAACGTGGGTAACTAGTTCTCGATGTGGGACATTGATGTTCTCTACAAAAGTCGGAGTAGAGTAATCAAATAAAAAATGGAAGTGGATGTCATCCTGTAAATGAACTATCTTATACCAATCATCACAGTCTTCCTCAAAATCATACCAAGTATTTATTTCTTGATTATATTCATCATTGAGCCCCTCCATAAGAAATATCTCCTCAGACAAGTTATTCAATGAAAATTGAATACTACGAAACCTATCATTGAGACTGCCCTCAGGAGGTCAGTTTTGTGAGGCTATGTACAAATGTATCCAATCTGTCATCCAATGTGAAACAATTGGGTTTGAATGATTCAAGAATTTCTTCTGTGTTTTGATAAGAAATAGCCATCCGATCACCCTTAAGAACTCGTCTAATAAGTTATGGCGTAAAATCACATTTTTCCTGAAAACCCTAAAAAACTGGAAGTTAAAATGCTCATAACTTCACTTCCTGGACTGCTTTGACTGATTTGTTTTTGAAATTGGGTGAAATTGTGAAAGGAACTCAGATATGTAATTTATTTGACAAATTCTATCTCCAAATGCTTAAATAAAATTCTACTGCCTCAAGGAAAAACTCGAAAAATTTGCGCATTTTAAAACTTCAATATCTTGACTCTGACTTCGCTTCATATATGATTATTTTTTTAAATTGGTGTTTCTTTTGAGGATGAACTCTAGATCTACAACCCTTTCTCTCGCAAATTTTACAATGTAAATATACCGGAACTTCGAATGTTGCGGCCCTCCTTTTTTAGTTCAAAAAATCAGAAAAATAAAAATATTTGCCAACAATGTTCCATTTCCAAGGAAAGTGCTATGGATACCACTTGTTAAGAACCTGAATAGATCTACAAATATAATCACCAAAAAATATTGAATACACAATAGATCCACAAGCAATAGGAAGAAACCACACTTTATTATTGAAACCTCGAGGTAAGGCAACACCATACAATGGATCCTATTATGGAAGGGATCCTCCCTGTTCACTTGCCTCTCGAGGGGCAACCTCCCATTGATATATACCACACTCCACAATAGCTCAATACTTCTCTTCATTTCTCAATACATTGCTTTGAACCCCTTTTATAGTGCTACCATCACCTAAGTAACATTCTAGAGGAGGAATCTTCTAGAAGTAGAACCTTCTAAGAAGTCCTCTTTACATTTATTATTATATCTAGCTACCCATTTATTATATTTTCCAACTACCATAGTGGCCTTATTTAATAATATAGTGGACCTAGTCCACCTTACATTGAATGACTTCCACACTATTATCACTATGGGCCTCCTCCTCGCCCCACTACCCTCTAGCTACCTTACAAAATCTTTCCTCTCTCAACTCAAAATGATTCTTCAATCTTCTCACCAAGACCTTCATGGCATTCATGTTCTTCAACTCTTAAAAAAAAAATACTTGCTAATTGTTTGATCTTCATTCATCTTTAGTTGTTCAAATTTCAATCTATATGTTTGAAGTTTTGAATCTTTTACTTTTCATTTTCTTCATAACTACTAATAAGTTTATCCCACATTGCTTAAGTGCTTCAATATACATCACCTTACAACCTCAAATTTCCTAACAAGTCCATTCAAGATATCATTCATTCCTTAGCATTAAAGATAAAATCTAACCTATCATCCTGGAAGCTAGCACAATAGGCTTTGTATATCCAAATTTCTACTACATCCCAAATGTCAAGGACTCCAAGGCCATTAAGTATGTTCTCAATCTAACCTTCCATAAGGAAAAATTTGTACCATCAAACAAAGGAGGCTTGGTGGTTGAAATCCCTTAATAATGACTTGTCATGTTTAATCTTACATGATCTACCTTTTAAATAAAAGGAACCCGCCCGATACCAATTTTTGAAATTAATAAGATTAACCTGAGAGGGGGGGGGGGTGAATCAGTTGTTACTGTGATTAAACAATTTATGACTTATTCATGATTTTTAATCTCTTCCAAGTTTCAAGTAACCATTAATATTATACAAGATATAAACAACATAAATAATGAACATTAGTCACACATAAGATATACACAGAGACATATTTTCATGGGGAAACCCATAAAGGGAGAAAACCTCTTCTTCTTCGAATGATAGGCAGTCTTTTAAGTTCTGTACATCATCTATCTTTGAGCACCAACTAAATGTGAGGCTACTACCTCTGTTTTACAAGATCCAACTTGCTGAGAGCACCAACCCTCTTATTTTTCTAGCACCCACTAGAAGGAAGCATCAACTCCCTGAGTGTTCCATCACCAACTTGAATTATACAAGCATCAATCTGCATACAAAAAACTCTTTGTTTTCCCTAGAACCACCCTGCCACCCTATTTTCTAGCCACAACTAGATGGAAGATACAACTTCCAATATTCAAGCACCAACTTGAATATCAGAGGACCACAGTCCTCCCTAGCACCACCCTACTTCCCTAAGTGTAAATAAATTATTGAATAACCAACAATACAGGTATATCGATTCTTACCACTTCTTCTCTATTATGCAATTCTTCTTTTCTTAAATTTTCTTCCGATCTGTTCATACTTGGCTTGGCTTGCTTCTGTCTGTTTTTCAATTCTGCTCTTTTTCTGTCTGTTCTGCAAATCTGCTCTGCTTCTATCTGTTCAGCTTCTGTTTCTCATCTCCGAGTTTCATCTCACACTGCACATACTGTAATTTTTCCTTTCTTACAGTTCAACTCATTTTTCAATTAGAACAACCAACCTCACACAATCACATACATTTCTCTTTTATTCTATCTCCCCGATTCAATTACACCTCCAATTTCCAAGGAAACGCATCAACAACTGAATCACCAAACGTCCAAGAACTATGATTCAATTCTGCTAACTGAATCATAACTGAAAAATTAACAATGAGGTGAAAACAGTAGCCCTTCGATCAAATTCCAAATTAATCATCACTATTGGATTACACCGGCAGGGTCTCGCGTTTATCCCATATGTCCACTAGCTGTGACCGAGCACTAAACATAAAGCGATTTCACGATTTCGTATTTCAGAATTCTTGTAATGAGACATCTCGATTCTCCCATGTCGCGATCTCTGAAATGGAGCTTAGCTTCTAGATCCTTCCCTTCTCGTGACCACTAGTTGTGACCAAGCGCTTATCCATAAAGCGTTTCGTGACTCGCGACTTCGGGAATCCTGTGATGAAGCATCTCGACTCTCCCAAGTTGCGATCTCCGAAATGGAGCTTAGCTACTAGATCCTTCCCTTCTCATGACCACTGGCTGTGACCAAGCGCTTATCCATAAAGCGCTTCACGATTCACAATTTTGGGGATCTTGGTATGTGGTTTCTCGACTCTCCCAAGTCACGATATCCAAAATGGGGCTTAGCAACGTGCTAGCTCCTCCCTTTATCCTTCAACGACATTACCTTGGATATGACCATGGGCCAAACATTAAGGCACTTTGCTTGTCAGATCAACGATCCAGAACTTTGATGATCCGACGGTCTAGATCATTTTGTGACTTCGAATGTCACGAGTTCCTGTGTCATATTCCTTTGAGTCCTCCATTGTGAAAGTCAGCTAAATGCCAATTGCTTTCCATGTGTCCTCTGGCTTCAATGGCCAGGATTGTCATCATGATTTCTCATTTCGTGGAGTTTGAAGTTAGCTCACCTCTATTCACCCGATTCACGAATTTGCGAAACTCCTCATCTGCTACCACGTGTCCTTCGGATCGAACAATCCCCCTACTTTCGGGACTTTGTAATCCCTCTTCACCTTGCACTTAAAGATCGTGCTCGTTCTTCTGGATCCAAGGATGGTCGATCCTCTCACTCAGATCTGATGTTTGAGATCTATTATCCTCTTTTGTGCGCTCCTCTTGTCTAAATTCAGATCTGAAGACCATCGAGAATTAGGGATGGGTGATCCAACGATCACTATTGCTCTTCACTATTGAGCTTACGCTTCTGATCTTGCCACTTTCTCTTCTTCGTCATCGTCGTGTTGATTTCTGATCTTGCCATCAATGACGACATGCATACTCTGCCTTCTGTCTGTAAACATGCCAACAAAACATTGAAATACCATTCGCATATTATATCGCTTGGTCTTGGTCGTAGCCATATATTATATCCACATAAACATTAATTAAATCAAGGATTATAATGGGAATGTTACACATGCTCTCCCCCTTCAAAAGTAGCATTGTTTTCAAGGTCGAAGGTGAGGAAAATTTTGGATAATCACTGTTAGTTCCCATGTGGCATATTGTGGTTACATATCTTTCCAATGGATAAATACTTCCTTGATAGTGTGTTGGAACAACTAGTGATGTCTAGTATCCAATACTGCTTCTGGTTAGAGCCAAATAGAACCTTCTTCATCAAGTTATGGCAGGTTGGTTTTCACTTTGCAATTTGTTCCCACAACCTTCTTCAAACATGACACATGAAACACTAGATGAATCTTGGAGTGGGTTGGGAGAGACAACTTGTAGGCGACTTGATCAATGCGTCAATGTATGATTTGATAAGGACTATATAACTTGAGAGATAGCTTCTTGGGAACTTTATATTTTAGTGATGTCTATTTATAAGGATGCAGGTGAAGAATTGCTTGATCCCCTTTATTAAAAGAACGTTCAAATATATGATGATCAACTTATTGTTTCATTTGATTTTGAACCATAATTAAGTTGTCCTTGAGGATATGGATAATGGCTTCTCTGTAGTGAAGAATTATATCTATTGCATTGATCAGGTGATCAAATTTTGCTCAAAAATTCAAAGTGTTCGGAATCGTTTCAAATCGGACGAGAGCGTAGGCCTCGTCATTGTGAACCCAACACAACTTGTTTGGGTTCAAATGGACGTCGGGAGCGAGAGATATCACGTTCTGTTCAAGATGACAAACAGGGAAAAAAAAGATGCTGACTGTACAAGTCCGTACAGTCCGTACAGATGATGACGTGGCAGACCGTATGGATGACGTGGCAGACCGTACGCTGACGTGGTAGACAGTTGGCATATTGCGTGTTTTATTGGTAGCGAATGGGAATGTGACACGTGGCCCAATCACAGGCCGCCACGTGTCACTTGTTTATTTGTTAAAACTTTGCACTCAGCAGGAGTCAACCCCGTGACCTCCGGGGCAAGGGAAAAGCTTTGGGAAAGGTCGCCCAACCAGCGCGCCCACGTTTGTTCCTTGATATATATGTGTTAAACATTGTATATAACGTTGTTATATTGTATATATGGGCGTGGACCGGGCCGGGGCTAAGCCCCGACCCATGGTCATGTGTTATGTTATATGTGACCAGCGCTACGGCGTAACCATATATTGTAACCGTTTGATATGTGTGCGCGGTTTACCATGTGACCACTGTATTAATGCGCGTGGGTTTTAACATACGGTTCCAACAGTTATATAACATTTAGCCCTGTTGTGTGTTGGCACGGTCGTATGACTGCCATGTGCCCACGGGCCTTGGTGGTTAGGGCCAGCGCGCAAATGGTTCGACAGTTTGGACTGGTGGTACGGTTCCAGTTTTTCATGCTTTAAATTACGTGTGGGCTAGGTTGAGCCAGGAGAGGTGCATTTTGTAGTTGCAGAGACAACAAACTTGAAGGGGAGACTTCAAGGAAGTCTAACTTCTTCGTTTTTTGGCCAAACGAGGTGCCGAAAAAGCCCAAATAGGGGTTTTTGGATGTTCTGAAGATATTGGAGCAGGCTATTGGTCATTTTGAACATTGTAAAGCACGTTTTTGAG
>SNQJ01S0039610.1:4441-32077 GCA_010110895.2 Picea sitchensis | reverse complement strand
AGAAGCCCCAAAAGGTCAAAGTAGTCAAAGTGGTTTAAGAGATTTTAAAAGGTAAATAATAAAGTGAAGTGATGAGTGTATTATAATTCAAAGTGAATACAAAATAAATTATTTCAATAATAAATTTAATGGAGAAATTAAAAATAGGTTAACCCTAAAATAAGGAAAGTGAGCCAAGTGACCTAAAAGATGTTTTCAAGGAAGCTACTTGGAGAGTATAAATAAGAGGCAATGATCTCTTATTTTAATCACACTTGAGCATATTTAATATCTATAGGTGTCTAAGGTAACCAAGGATATATAAACCAAATTTATGAGGGAAGGTGAAGAAAATAAGGCTGAAATGCAAGGAAGGATAAATTATTTTGATGGTGCTTTCTAAGGTATGTTATTTACATGTCATCTCACAATTTTCGCTATAATTTTTTTTTCTATAATGATTCAGACCATGAAATTACTATTCCATTGAGAAAACATACCTAAGTATCTGTGGTTAAAAATTCATCTTGTGGGTCGTTGTATTTTGGGAGTTACACTCCGCGGAAAATAGGGTTTGTGGCTAATCCTAAAACTAGTAAAAAATAAGTGTTTCGGGTAAAAACGTCATAACTTATTCATAACAGATCCAAATTCAGTGAGACCAAATGTGTTGGGTATGGTACAATCGGTAGTATGATGTGTAACATTTTTAGATCAATTCAACAAATATTTCTTGCAGGGCACGCTCTACAAGGTCTCTCTCTAGAATAATACATAATTCAACAAGGTATGCCATTTTTTCTATAACTCTTTTTCTGAGAGGTTCCAAGTAGTGACACATGGAGGAATTGCATAAAACACACTGAAGAACATTGTGTATCGGTTTCATATATTTATACATTACAGGTTCAAAGTTATTATTACTTCAAGTTAGGGTTGTTGACTAATCCAAAACTAGGCATGTGAGACTAAATAAAATTTTGATGAAAATGCTAGTATCTTGTTGTTAAAGTTAAGGAAGGTTTGCACGAATGTGATCATATACACCATGTCTATTACAGAACTAAAAATCAGATTTGGATGATGAAATTGATGAGGAATTTTGATTGAGGTACATGTTGAGTACATGGTTGAGACAAGTAGTTGATGAGTTGGCACATACATGAGGTGTATAGTTGATGATGTTGGTACATATTGATGAGTCATAGTTTATGAGTAATTGACACACGATTGGTACATACTTGGTACATGGTTGGATGCACTTTTTTATGGTACATGTTGATTACAGTTTGTTTGGTACAGGTTGGTGCATGGTTGATGCACTTGTTTATGGTACAAGTTGAGGTACAGGTTGATGCATGGTTGATGCATGGTTCAGATTTCTTGGTACAGGTCTACAACGATATATATCACAATGATAGTGTGACAGTGGTTCCATCATTCTGCTTCTACTTCAGGGTGGCAAGACGGGGCAATGACATGTGTTTATAGCCACCTTCCGGTTGTAGCGATAGAACATAGGGGGTTGTAGCCTCCTTCTGGTTGTAGCTAGAGAATTGGGGAGTTGGAGCTTCGCTCAGGTTGTAGCCTAAGAAACTAGGGGGTTGCAGCCTCCTTCCAGTTGTAGCTGGAAAACAAAGGAAGTTGGTGCTTCCAATGAATGTAATTCTTCAATACATATAAGAAAAAACATTCCCTGGTTTTCTCCCGATTTGGGTTTCCACGTAAAACACTGGTGTACTGTGTATGCATGTGATTGTTTATTTCTTATTGCTCATTATTGGATAATAATTCTACATTGATATAACATTTGAAGAAAAATGATTATAATTACGCTATTACTGATTCACTCCCCCTCTCAGTAATCCAAAAAGGGTTTGAAAATCTTGTTCATGAGGCTTTGGAAAGTGGATGGATCATTTCAAAGGTTCAAATGCATCATTGTAAACTCATAATGACATTCATGTGTTTTGAAGGCTGTCTTTGGGATGTTTTCCTCTCTCATCCTCATTTGGTGGTATCCTGAACGTAGATCAAACTTAGTGAATTTTTTTTATCTATGAATTTCATCAAGGAGATCAACAAGAATTGGGATGGGAAATTTTCCTTTGATCATCAAATTATTGAGAGCTCAAAAGTCTAGACACATGCACCAATTTCCTTCATTCTTTAATACCATGAGTACTGGTGATGAGTAAGGTCTTGTACTGGGACATATGACCCCTACCTCCAATAGCTCGTGAATGATATTTTCTATTTCATTCTTTTGTGCAAAAGGGTGTTGATAAAGACATACATTTGGTGGTTGAATTCCTGGAATGAGGGGAATGCCATGGACATGCTCTCCTCGAGATTGAGATGTTGTGTTTTCCTGGCACCCATCAACTAAGTGACTGGGGTAAATATACAAACCTATGTTTCTTTCAAATGGAGACCAATTTTGTTTTTCAAATTTGGAAAGTGCTAAATACCTTTCACCTATTTATCAAGAAGACCCAACAAGTTTTAAGAATTCAGAATCAATGTTGCAATTATTCTTCATGCAAGACCAACAAGGAAGTTTTTTATTTTGAAAAAAAGAGAAGAAAATAAAAAGGAAATTTCCTATGTCCATCTTTTCACTGAATATCCCTATGTTTAAACTTCATCCAACATTTTACAGAATCTAAAACAAAGGTCAGATGCCCAAGATATGCCAATTTTGTCCCACATTTTCAATACCCCCAACACTTACTCTCCTTTCTCTCCTCACCATTTCCACTTCACTACCATTTTCCTTTCTCTCCTTACCATTTTCCTTACTCTCCATATTTAGCCATTTCCTTACCCCAATACTTATTCACTTTCTTCATTTTCCTTCTTCTTTACTCTCCATATTTCCTCATTTTCCTTCCTCTCTACTCTCTACACTCCTATACTTAGTCATTTTTCTTACTATTCATACTCTCCATACTCCATACTCTCCAACTTAGTCATTTTCACTACTACCCATAATCTATACTACTACCCATACTCCATACTTAGTCATTTTTTATGAATGTGGATGTTGGAGTCCTTTCCTTATCTCCATCTTTCATTGCCACCCCGCAAGTTCATACTCCATATTTAGTCATTTTTTATGAATGTGGATGTTGGATTCCTTTCCTCATATCCATCTTTCATTGCCACCCCGCAAATTCATACTCCATATTTAGTCATTTTTTTATGAATGCGGATGTTGGAGTCCTTCTCTCATCTCCAACTTTCATCCCCACCCTACAAGTCTGCAACCCTACATTTCCGCAACACTCAATTTATACCTCCATTTTTGCACTACCCAAATTGCACCCTCATGACTTAATCATTTTACTGAGTTTTAATCTTAGTTTTTACCGAATCTTATACTTATTTTTCTTTCGAATTTTGAATGCAGATGCTGGAGCCCATATTATGATTCTTCTACATCACCTAACCCCACAAGTCCACAAGTCCACAACATTCCCAACACTTAGTCATTTTACTAAATTTTACACTTGATTTTCTACATAATCCAAATTTTATTATTTCATGAAATTATTCTTTATATTCCTAAGTGTTATCCCTTCCCCCCCTTTGGCATATTGGGACACACAGTAGTGACATGGACCTATCATATTGGGACACGTGGCAGTGACATGGATCCACCATATTGAGATGCATGAAAATGAGGTGGACCTATCACATTGTGACATGTGGCAATGAAGTGGATCTACCCTCGGGTGACTCTTGGATGGTATGGGTTGGACACAGATGACTGGGCAAGTGACTTGGCATGATGATTGGGCAATGAGGTGGAAACCAAAAGCTATATTATGAACAAGCTAGGGAAGGTTTCATAGTTCTCTCTATTTCACACACAAATAACATGAGAATGCATTTTTCTTATAAACAAGATATGAGAACTATTCCCCAATGCATGTGGGATACACAAGGTGAATTAACAAATCAATGACTTATAATTCACGTGGATAAATCAACGATCATTGAGTCTTTATCTTCCAGAGGCCATAACTTTTGATCCAGATGTCCAAATTGAGAAAACAAGAGCTCGTTGGAAAGATAGAGACACAAAGAACACTTTAAAATTGTTTTCCATAGATGAAATCATGAGTATTTTTCATAAAACATAAATTACAATTGAGACTATTTTCTAGCTCGTTAGCTAGATATTTTTGGAAAATGGTTTATTAAAGGAAAATTTTGAACTTCTAAAGTGGGTCCCAGTTGATGGCACATATATGTAAGTTCATATATACAAAGGAGAAAATAAAAACCTAACTAAAAATTAGTTTCAAGAATATGAATAGAATATGTAAAAGAGGAAAAAAAGTATATTCAAAGTGTTGACAGTCAGAAGTTTTGCAATGGTGGAGAGTTCACAAGAAGCAAGTTTTTCCTTTCCAAGATTTTGTGAATTATCCTGCTTAAATTTCTTCCTCATCCTTCTTTCTTCTTGATTATTTCCATCGGGTTTTCCATGTATATTTGGAAACAAGAATATCTAAGTTTGATCATCTCTGTCTCTAGATTCTTCCATTCATTTCTCATGATATTTCAGGTCTAGAGGAGAAAAATTCCTGCTTGTAAAAAGACAAATGTAGTTTAATTCAGTTTATCTAATTGTCATTGAGATTTTGTTGAGGTTGTTTCAACCCTCTTGTTTCAAACATTGCTAATATTATTACATTTGGGATATTAGTGTTAATTTCTCCCACAAAGAACTATTCAGGGCATTGCATCAGTGATTTCTCATATTTTGAGTCTAAAGCATGAGATTTCAAATGTGTGTATATCAAAATATTTTTTTGAGTTAAAATAAGATGATCATATTAAGTTCTTTAATGACCTGTCCATTTTACTTTTCTTTCATCTTGCAAAGTCATATATGATTTTGGATTCACATTATTTTAAAAGGATGGAAGAATATTTGTTGAAAGAAGACTCTAAACCCCGTAGATACAAATCTCTACAGACATATTTATTTCTTCTTCTTGAATAATATGATTAAATCCGTATATATGAGTTTGTACATTTGTATATTAGGAGTTTATACATTTGTATACAAGAGTTAGTACATCTGAATATAATAGTTTGTACATCTGTATATATGAGTTTTATTGAAATATTTATTATGGTTTTTTATTGCATACATCTAAGTTCAGAAGAAGAATCTTCCATATATCAAGAAAGAGGATTACCACCTCTATGAAAACGCAAGAGGATTAATCCCCACGATGTTATCTTAAATACCTTAAACATTCTTTTAGATCAACATGAGGTAAATCCTTTGGTGTCTCAAATACTTGATGATGTTTGTCAAGGACTAGCTGCATGTCTGGGTGGATTTCTTGTGTTAGGTTATCCATAACTTGTATGAAATCTAAGAGTGTGACTAGCTGCATGTCTGGGTGGATTTCTTGGGTTAGGTTATCCATAACTTGTATGAAATCTAAGAGTGTGTACATGACCCTCTTTAGTGAAACTCATATAGAGTTATTTGAAATCCATGGTGATTGTGTAAGTTTTAAACCTTTTACAGTGATGCAATGCACACTCATATTCTTAAAAAAACAGAAATGAAAACAATTGCAATCACACATATACATAGAGATTTACCATGGAAACTCAAACCAAGCAATTCAACAACCTGTTTAGAGCTGCATCTCTAATTCTTATTCATCATCATCAACTTCATTGTTTACAATATAATATATATAGGATACCATGGCATCCAAAGCCCCTAATCCATTGAATCAAATTAGAATAAAACTCTAATTCCTTAATCATAATTAGAAAACCATGGGATAATCCAAAAATCCACCCATGCACATAAAACTGCCAAAAGTGAAAATCGTGTGCTGAAAAATGCTAAAAACCAGACACAAAAATTGCCTAATTTTGTTTTTTTCGGGGGTAGAGCTCCCAAACCCTGGGTAGGGGGGCTCCACCCTCCTACAACCCCCTGGAAAAGGGGGGATTCCACCCCCTCCATGACCCCCCCACTACACCATGTTCAACAAATCACATGTTTTTGGCCATGTAAAGAATATAACACATACCTAACATTTGTAGCCATTCTGCCCCCAATTCTATATCACAACCACCCATATTGATAATAAATAGATGGGTTTTGAGCTGATAGTCTCCCATGTGGAGTTTGTCATTTTCACATTTACCCCCACATTTAATCATACCTCCCTTGGGGGTCATAACTTGAAAGTTGTGCACTGAGTATACCAAACACTGGGCTTCTTCTGCCACTCTCTTGTGAATGAAATTGTGAGTTTTATCACTGTCAACTAGAACTACAACTTTTTGGTGCTCGATGTAACCCATGAGTTTCAAGGTTTGTGGAGTCAAAATTCATGATAATGCATGTAGAGAGATGATTGGTCCTTCATGAGGGAATGGAGGTTCGATATCCACATGAGTTGGAGTGTTGGTGTCTTCAACCCGTAACTTTGGTGTCTCTTCGGTACTTATGTCTTCAGTCAAGGCGTTAATAGTCATATCAATTTGGAATAATCTCCATTCTTTACACTAATGAATTGAAGCATATTTTTCATCAAAATTATAATAGAGTCCCTGTCTTTGGCGATCTGCCATTTTTGCTAGAGAAAACCTTTGTACTTTCAAGGGATGAGTAGGAGTTGTTCTTGGGGAAGTACCCTAGGGTGTACTAGTGTGGGGAATGAAGGTTTGTTTTATTGTTTGTGCATTGATCACCATATTTTATTCTAGGGCCCTCTGAGTTTCTTCCAACCATGTAGTAGGACACTACATTCTAACTTGTGCTTGAATCTCCTCCTTGAGGTCACTAATGAAACATTCTTTATAGAAAGAATATGTTAAGTTCTTTGTAAGGATGGATAATTGTTCAAAGGTTTCCATAAAGTCTGTGACTGATCCTGTTTGGCGTAACTTGGTAAGATTCCCTAAATAGTGAATATCTCTCTCAAATCGTGCATGGATAGATTTCAAAAATTGACTCCAAGTGATGTAGCATGCATAACATTTTTTTATGCCATTCCCACCATTGCCATTGTTCTGGATCTAGGAATAGGACCCCATCCCGAGTTTCACCATGTCACCCGTAATGCCTTGGAGGGAGAAGTAATGTTACATTTGGGTGACCCATCCTGATGGGTTAGAACCATCATATTTGTTTAGGTCCACCTTAGGAGAACAATTCCAAATGTTATTATCCATTGCTCTATTATTGTGCAGATCCAAAGAAGGTTGTGGGTGGCTAAATAGTCTCGAGTTATAAGTTTCTTCCTAGTGTGGCTCAATGTGTTGGGAATTCCAATGATTTTATTTTGGTATTCCCCAAGCTATCATACTCGTCAACTTCTCAATCAACATCTTTTTGAAGTTGCTAGGTTTTGCCAATTATGTTGATTTTTCCACTAGCACTTCTCATCTAGCTTCTTATCCAACTTGTCATCTAGATTCTTATCAAACTTCTCATTGAACCGATTTATGTTCTCTTGAATTTTCTTAAGCTAATAATCCACTAACAAACTTCTCATTGAACCCATTTATGTTCTCTTGAATTTTCTTAATAATCCAATTAAATCCAACCCGCATATAGCAGAGAGTGTTCATGTTGTTCAGTGGAAGTATGAGGTTGTTTTACAGTATTATATCTTCAATGGGTGAGACTAATTGAGCATAGTCTTGAGGACAGTGGGATGATTTTAAGGATGGAAATTATTTTAAAATGTAGAAACCTTTGATGAATCTTACTAATACTTCATATGCCAACTATAAATGTTTTACATATTTTTGTAAAATATTCAAATTTCTATGATTTTATATAGTTTTATAAAATTTTACATTTTTAAGGTAAAATAATTTTATCCTATAGACTTGGGCTAATCATTTTTAAAATAGTGAATCTCTGCTTTTTGAAAACCATGGAAAATTAGCCCTAAAATCATCCACATCTTGAGGACAAGGGAATTCTAGGTGATATATATCTCTTTGATATATTTGTGGGGTTCAATAGTAATACTCAACCCAATATCTCAGGGCACTAACTAAGGAGGCTCAACCATGCCCTTATCCACACTTCTCGAATACCCAGGTACTAGAGAGTGGTCTCCCTCATTGTTGTTCTTGGTGTACTATAGCAACAAGATGATCTATTAGATTATCTAAATATTGTTTCAAGTATACATAGGGGTATTCCTATATAACCAAGGGTACTTGGAAGTGATATTCTATATACAACTATTGTCTATTACAATACTACTCAAAGGGGTACCAACATGGGTTACAAGGGTTTCCAACAATGTGATTCCACTTGTATTTCCTACATGTATTCTTCCCCTACCACAATTTTACCCATTGAACAATAGATAAATGTGTTATTTAAAGATGTTGGAACACATCTCTAAAAAAATTAAAATTTATGAGCTTGCTAACCCAAGAAAAAGCTATTAAAATCACCATAAAATAACTTATGAAATGTAGGGTTTGAGGCTGAAAATGTAAAATGATCACAACTTCTATACTTCTCAGATAGGATATTATGACCTAGATTATGAAATTCCATATATTTTCTATATCTATTGTCTTTGGTTTGACTGAAATCTGTGCACTCTTTCAAAATATATCCAATATGAGAAATTCGTGGCCTTCCTAGAAAAAAAAACCTAAAAAAAATATATTTTAGATCAATAATATCTCCACTTCTCAGACTCTGATTTGGATTTTTTTTGAAATTGGGTATTTTTTTGAGAGGAGTTTAGTTCTTGGGATGGATTCTCCAAATCGTGCACATAGAGTTTCTAGATAACCATATTCCCCAGGAGATGGTAAGAGGAAGAGGTTTGTACCTCAAGATTTTATTGTTTAAACACCATCCCTTGAGAGATTCCTCGATGGTAGAACCTTTGCATTCATTTTCCAGACCAATAATTCTTTTAGTTTCCATCCTAACCTCCTTGGTGAAACTACACGACAACATCAAATGGGAGTTTGTTTATAAATCTAGCATACACAGACAACATCTTCCCGTACCCTCAAATTTCCTTTTCTATAGGACGTCCCACATTAGGGATTTATTATTCAAAATGAGCCACATGAATAAATTTTCTTTTGCTAGGAATTTGAACTTACAAATTTTTTTCTACCACTAGATATGAGGTGCATCACTATCAATTTGAGCTAGAGTTTTATAACCTATTTTGGCTCATAGTTACCCATGGGGTCCAGGGACGAGAGAAGTTGATCCTCTTCCTCTTTCAATTTTACATAACACCTTCATAACTTCTGGGTGTAGTTTACCCATATGTCTGAAATATTCTTCTCTAAGGCCAATCTCTCTCCATGTTAGCCAGAGTTGCTTCCCTGTGTCTCGAGGTCCTTGAGAAATTTGTATTAAAGTTTGATAACCTTTTCTTTTTAGCTCAAGAATCAAGTAATCTAGAAGTTTGTGAGTATCCTTACATCCAATCCAAGGGCCTAAGCCTATAATTACTTTATCTCCCTTTTCAATTCTCCAAACCAACTAGTTTCCAATTAGATGGAAAGTTGAAAGAATTACTTTCCAAATGATTGAAGCGTTTTGGGATTTTCTTAAGATCTTTTAGATACAATTCTCTATTATGTTCGGGTGAATGTATTTGTATTTTGTAACTTGTGCCTAGATCCCAGTGCCTTGAATAAGCCTCCAAACATTCTTAGCAACTATGGGCCTTTGAGAACAAAATTATGTTCTTTAGACCCCATCCACCTAGTGATTTTGGGATAAGAAGTCTTTTCTAAGAGGCTAAAACCATTATTTTCTTACCTTCTTCTCTAGACCAAATGAATCTAAAGAAGATTCATCTAATTTTGTCGAGGATTCATTTTGGAATCCACACAAGAGACATCCAATAAACATGGTTTGCTTCAAGGACTAATTTGACTAGGACATGTCTTCCACCTCTAGATAACCAACGATCATACCGGGTGTTTAGTTTTTTTCTCATTTTTTTCCAGTAACCATGACCAATCCCATTTTTTGTACTAATTGGATTTCAAATGAAAACCCATGTATTCTAAACCAATATCAGTATCCTCTAGTTCGTAAGGGAAAACATGAGAGATATGATTAATTTCGTTCTAGTGGCCTCACAAAAGAGGCCCGTGATCTCCCAAATTTTTTCAATCATTTTTATGGACCCTTAAAAAAATATTAGTATATCACCAACAAAAACAAGACGAGTGACATTGCAACTAGGGCCCATACTTATACCTTTCAGGCTTCCATTTCTAGAGGTTTCTTTTAGCGATATGCTAAGACATTCTGCTACCAGAAGGAAAGTAACGGGTGATAAAGGACATCCTTGTCTAATCCCCCTTTTAGATTTGAATAAAGGGGAGGGAACAATGTTTAGTAGAATTGCAAATGGAGTTGAGCTAATATAGCTTAAAACCCAGGTAACAAAACTATTACTGAAACCTAAATGAATGAGAATGAGCCTAACATACAACCAAGTCACCCAATCAAAAGATTTGGAGAGGTCAACCTTTAGAGTTAATTTTTTTTGTTTCCCGGTCTTGATCGAGTGAAGTCCTTCTTACTCCACTCCCACAACCTTATGAATTTGTTGCCCTCCTAGGAATCCAAATTTCTCCTGGGAATTTTTTCTTGAGAGAATGACTTTTAGTCTTTGAGAAATGATTTTGGAAATGATCTTGTAAATCAATTACATAATGAGATAGGTTTGAAGCTCTCGAATCTTGAGGGATTGTCGGTCTTTGAAATTAATGCAATTAAGTTTGAGTTCAACGATGCCAAGTTTTGGAATATGGAGTGAGAGAACACAACCACTTTTAGAAGGCCCTCTTCAATGAAGTCGTAACATCCCATAAAAAATTCTTCTAGGAGTCCATAAGGGCCCGAGATTTTATGTTTCTGGAATATTTGTAAAGTTCACAATAGTTCATCGTCACTGAATTCATCCATTAAATTTTGATTGTCCTCCTAATTGACAAATTTGGGAAAGTAGATTTATATTTTTTATTACTATTGCAATAGTGGCTCTGGATTCCTTTTTGAATAGAGTATTGAAGTAATTCACCCCTTCAATTACCATTTTAGGAAAAGAGGATAGCCTAGAACCATCGTCCTTTTCAATTCCCTAGACAGTTTTTATATTTTTACAACATTTTGCTAATATGTGGATTTATTTTTCTATTTTCGTCCCCTGCTTGCAACTAGATAGCCCAACATTTTATTCTCCAATATTTTTCTTTGTTTAGTAGTATTTTTCTCTTCTCGTCTTCTAGTAGTTTGATTTCATGTTGTTGATCTTTAGTTAGGAATCCAAATCCCTCTCTATTATAACACAAATCCAACTCCTCTTCAATTTCCAAAATGATCCTTTCATATTTCTTCCTCTTCTCGCATGATGAATTAATGGCTATTTGTCTTACCCTTTTCAGATTTTGTTGAAACTGGATAGGAGCAGATTTCAGGGAGGGACCGCTAAAAGGCTTCCAAATCTCCTTTATTTTTTGCAGAAAATACTGATCTTTTAACTAGTCTAGATTCATTTTGAAAATACTGGGAGGATTCCCTTTTATAAGGTCCAGATCCAAAAGCACCAGGAATTGATTTGAATCCCCTCTTTTAGAGACCCACTAACGAAATTGAAGATATTTTTCAAGGAAAGATTTAGAAATTAGGAAGCGATCAATCCTTTTTGCAACACATGCCTCATCGGTTCTCATGTTCCTCCATGTTGGAGAGAGTTTAGCAGACATAATATCCAACAGACCTGCAAAATCTAGCTTATTTATAAAGAAATCGGATAATTGATCCACTTGGGATGTAGGCCCCCAATGAAGAATTTAGGTCACTGCCAAGAACCATTAGGCCATTTTGAATCCAATTTTGGCGAAAAAATGCATCCTAATACTCTTGTCTATTTGAGTAAGGTCCATATATATTTAGATAGGTGATTTTTTTCACCAGTTCCAAAGAGTATAGAGAAATCCTGAGATCGATGTAAAATCCCAAGAATTAGATAGAGATAAAGATTACCTTTTCTAATTAGTGATGTTTCCCCCAAATATTCCTAGGGTATCAATAAAACTAAAGTCCCGTCCCTTTAGAAGTTTGGATAGGTCCTTTACCACCTTGTCTCTGTTAGTCATTAGTTCTTGAAGGAAAATGGTAGAAGGGTTGTGAGTGTTGAGAAATATTCTATGGCCAATATTTTGGAGGAATTGGCCAATAATTGACAATTTAAGGTGAGGAAGATCATTTCAAAACATCCCTAGGGACGTTTTCTCTAAAAGACCCAATCAGAGACATTTGCTTACCACTTTAAACTTCATAGTTTGCTTTCTTCTAAGCCATTAATAAGTATGATTTCCTCCATCTCTCACCTTTAACAAAGTTACCAACTTAATGAGATATGCGACCTCAAAAAGAGAACTCTAGCCCTTAAAACCCATATTTTTGCATAAAAAAACATGAAAATCAACCCCCAAATAAAAAAGTGGTGCTATCGGTAGCACCATTTTTTGTAACCAGGTCAAAATTACAACTTTTTTCAAGCATGGGTTTAAATGATCAAATAGTTGCTCAGAAAAACTTTAAAATCAACCCCCAAATCAAAACGTGGTGCTACCAGTTGTACCATTTTTTCTAACCGGGTCAAAATTACAACTTTTTTCAAGCATGGCCTTAAAACATAAAGCAATGACTTAGAAAAACCTTAAAATCAACACCTAAATAAAAACGTGAGGCTACCTAAAGCAATTTTTTTTTTCTAAACGTTAAAATTGTAACTAATTACGACCTAATTGAAACCGTGGTCTTGACAACAAATCCATATGCAAATAAAAAACCCAAAATTGGATCCTAAATGGTCATTTGAGAATTTATTTACTAATTATTATAATTATTATTTTTTTTAAATTTACATTGAAAAATAAATAAAGAGAAAGGAGAAAATTTTCACAATTTTTTTTAATGAAGACTAAAAAAAACTAAAAGGTGAAAACAAAAAAAAAGTAAAAGAAAGGAAAACAAATTAAAATTTCCCAAAACAATAACTTAAAAAAAATATTGTTTTGTAAAAAAGAATAATAAATGACCAAAAACACTTTAAAAAGGTGAAAAAAATTAAAAAAACATATATAAAAAAAATGGAAAATAAACACTTTAATACAAAATTTGAAAAAAATTAACAAAAAAATTTAAAAAACCTTAAAATTACAACCACAAATTAAAATTTATGTAAAAAACTTAAAAAATAAATTTATTTTTTAAGTTTTTTACATAAATTTTAATTTTTTTTGGGTGTAATTTTAAGGTTTTTTAAATTGTTTTTGTTAAATTTTTGTATTAAAAGTTTTTATTTTAGGTTTTTTAATTTGGGGTTTTTTAATATATGTTTTTATTTTTTTTGTTTTGTTTTTTGCTTTTTAAAGTTTTTTTGGTATATCATTGTTTTTCTTTTAGTATTTTTTTTTCTTTTTTCTTTTTTTCACTTTCTCCTACTTTTTATATATATTTTTAATTTTATGATTTTTTTTCCTTTTTAGTTTTTGATGTTTGAATTATATATTTTTTGCTAAATATTTAAAAATAGTCTTATCTAATTACAATTATTTTCAATGTATTGAAGTAAAGTTAAAAAATGTGTTAAAAAATATATTTTCTACTATAATTTTTTAAAAAGTATGGAACCATAAATTACTTAATGAGACATAATTATATGAAAAATTTTAATTTCAAAAAAAAAAATAGTGTATAACATAACATTTTTAACATTGGATAAAGCATGGAAACATGATTAAAAACACTATTGAGCAAAAAAAAAAAAAAAACTTGAAAATAGATGAAAAAACATTGTTGAGAATTTTTTTTTTGTAGAATTTGAAAATAGATGAAAAACAAGCATTTAAAAAAAACAGTGAAAACATTATGTATCAAAAAATTTAAAATATAAAAAAACCACCTAAAAAGGGAGAGGGATGCTACCCGTAACACAATTTTTAAAAACGGGATAAAAAACTTGATCCCCCCAAAAACGAGAACTCTATAGAGTTCTTGTTAAGTTTATGACTATATTCTTGTTAAATTGATAACTATATACCATATAGAAACATTGATTGCACATTGTTTGGACAAAGAAAACAATTTTCACTTTATTATAAATTCAGACTGTACATTAAAAAAACAAAACGCTCACACAAACCAAAAGATCTATTATATATTTGATAGGCATTGTATTTTCTGGTAGGATAGAGCACTGCATAGAAAGGCACACTACATGCACTTGTAACTCACTATCATGACAAAAAAATGCGTGGGAATGAAATGCTCCATGTCATATTGTTTGGGGAAACTCACAACGTTTTCCCAAAATCATACACACTCGTAAGAACTGGACGATATTGACTGGTGTTAATGAAAAGGTTAGAAGTGTTTTTTTTCTTAAAGTACTTACATAATAATTGCATAGAATAGGTTATATAATTTATAGATATTGCTAAGAGTATGAGTATATTACAGGGATTAAATTTGAAGAGTATATTAAGAGGTTAAATGGTAATTAAGGACAATATCTGGTTTTATGTATGAAATTAAAGTTAAAAATTCTATTCGAAAGCCTATGATTTCATTGAAGATAGCTGAAGTGATGACCACAAGAGATAGTAACTTTCTAGAGAGAGAAAATGTATATATATAGCAAACTATATTAGATATTTGAGTGAAGAAATATACACAAAGACCACACTGTTGTTGCCCGCACTTGGGAAACCAGACCAACAACAGTGTAAAATACCACCAGTGTAAATTGTTTGATTTGGGTTCTTTAACAATAATAGATAATAGAGTAGAAAAACTATTAACATGGACTCGAGTTCTATCTATCCTAACATTGTCTTTTTCTGGACTAAAAAAGGATTTTTCTAGAAAAGCTAGAAAGAAAGCATTCAAAACATATTAAGGGGGAGGGAGGACACCTGCCCCCTCTTGAAAGTCCAGAACCTGTAGCTGAGACTCGTCATGTGGCTGGTTGTTCACTGGGTGTGCCTGGACATCCATGTGAACTTTGAGGTCTTGAATTTGGAGTTGCATCTGGCTCATTTTCTCCTGCAAATCTTCTCGTTCATCATCACTGTCAAGAATAATTCTTCCCAAGAAAGTTTTAATATGCCAGTAAAGATTGATGGTTATGAGGTACTTTCTGTCTCTATTTTTAATATGCCAGTAAAGATTGATGGTTATGAGGTACTTTCTGTCTCTATCTCTTGAAGCGCCTGTGTTTGGTACCTAGTCCCCAATCTTTGCGTCCACCTCTCAGTCATGGAGGGAATCTCTCTCCTGTTTGATTTATGCTTCTACAAACTCCAAGTTTCGCTGAATTTGGGGAGGGGTTACCTAGCGAAACTTATCACTAGAAGCCTCATGTGACGAGAGCATAACTATCAGGCTGGGAGGTCTCTGACTCATGTGTTTTTGGATGAGGAAGGGTCAAGAGGATTACGACGACCCCGCCTGTACCCACGTGCATAGCCACAAGGAGGCATGACTGCGAATTGAAATTGAAGAACCTTTATAGGAGTAGATGCCCTTTGAATGATAACCAGACTGTTGCAGAGACCAACACGAGGAAGCTTGTCTCTTGCCTTGAAAAACATCGATGCATAGACCCCTCCACTCAAATTCGTAATTCTCTTCTGACTCAAGTGCCATTATCTTCCCGAGCTATACATAATGAAACTATCCGCCCTCACCTTGGACTGATTACCACTACCACTGGTCCCCTCCATCATCACTGTGAAGTACCGAGAATTCAAGGCTTGTAGATTATCCTGTATCCGCAAGGTCTGTCACACGAGTCCGTATTCATGTCTAAGTTAAAGAGTGTACTGATGCACCGGTGGATAAGCGCTTCACCGACCATGTTTTCGTTGGCACCAATCTCAGGGAAGGCACAAACAACCCCTGTCTCATCATTAACACCTCATCCCACGACTTGAGAATATTATATATATATATATGTTCAAACCGTCTTTTTTTGTTTTGGAGTAGGATCTAAAATTATTTTTGATTGATTAAGAGTTCATCTTCTAAGATATATGGAAATAAGTTAACAACAAAAACCCTTTAACAAGAGTGAAAGTTTACCCCTTTATGAACCACCAACAAGTTTTTTCAAATAATATAGTTTTCATACATTTATAAATAACTACCAATAATAATCATTTTCAATACTAATTAATAAATAAACAATGACAAATTTTTTCATCTTTAAAAAAATATTAAAAAAATAAAAAACACAAAAAAACCCACAAGTAATGAGTTAACTATTTCCTTTCATAGTATAATTTATTTAACCAAAAACACATTACAAGATCAAATTTAGATACTCTCTCTCCAAAATATCTCCCTATATACAAGCACTATGGCACCAGTGAGCATGTTTCATTCCAGTCATGAGGGCCCGACCCATGTGCTCTCAACATTCAAGCGACTTAGACTGCACTAGTAAGCGTGAGATTAGAGTCAATAGTCTCGCTATACGAGAGTAAGAATTGCCAACTATGGATAGATCATGGGCTTCTGTTCCCTATACAGGTTTACGTTGGAATTAATTTTAAATTTCCATGACCATAATAATTGATACAATCTCATAGGATTACGTCTTCAGATTCTTGTTGGCGTCATATGCGAGCGCAAATGTCCACATAAAAACACAACTAATTTCACTGTCGCAGTCAACAATTTCATCTTATTTGCTAGTTGCAACCTTCAAATACATCACTCGCTTACCATTGAATCTAATTGTAACAAGAGCATCCATCACTTTGCTCTACTTTTATTTCTATTGTCTATTCGTTTCATAGACGCTGTTGCTTGTGGAAGGCATTCATTCCATCATCTCATATGATGCAAAAACTGAGACGTATAGTTGAGTCTTAGAAACATCCATAGCTGTGTCCATATTTGCAAGTACTACAACTGATTAAGATTTTGGATGAGCATATAGATTTATCTGTATGCAAGTTATGACAAAGGAGACTGGAGATAAGAACTCCACCATGAATGTATACACAACAACACCTGGTGGTACCTGTGCTAAGCCATGGTTGATCCAGCAACAAGAAAATTCTTTGAGTAATTCAAATAATATTAGGGTTGAATCCAAATCCAAATCTCATTCAAGTAGACAACTTCTGCCCTGTGATCCCCAACCCTAGGGATAACTAAGGACATCATGTGTCGAGGCCCAGAGGTCCTAGACATGGAGTGCCGAGAGTCGGATGACTTGAGCATGGCCCCGAAGGGCCCCTCTTTTCTTTAGTGCAACCTCTTTATCAGCGTTAGTAGTATCCATCCCACCAACTTGGTCCTTAAGTAACAGTAAGTCTTGCTCCATGAGGCAATGAGTCAAGGTATCATGGTATGTGTCACTCTGATTATTGAAGCACTTGAATATGTTGCATTGAATTCCCCTTCATTTCATAACGTTTGCTTGGAAATTATGCTCTTTAACTTGTTCATACATGGAAGGGTGACATGGTGCCCTAATAAGTTGATCTCCCTTTAGGATGGTTTGTCACTGGGTGGGTCTGTGAAAGGTCATCATCCGTTCCCTCCATACTTACCACTTTCCATCTTTATTCCTCTCATTTCTCCCGTACTTTTGTTCGGGCATTGGGATTTGCCACACTAGGAAGGGTTGTACCTTGCCTTGTGAGAAGAAGGGGCTAAATACCCAAAGGGTAAAAGTAGCTGGCAAGAGTTAAAATTGAAAAATGAAACCTTTGATATGCTTCACCCAAGGATTCCCGAGAAAGCAGTGAAAAGCTTCTCAGTAAGAAAAGGAAACCCATAAGATAAATAAACACTCAAGGTATTAGTTTGTGGATGGGAGGTCTCATCATGAGCCAACCTATTATGACCATGGGCATGTAGTGGTATGACACTACTATCTATCTGGTCACCAAACCAGAGTAGTGGCTCTTGGTGGCATAGCTAAGAGAAAGGGGGTCTTATCACGATCCAACCTTTTCATCTCCGTGAAATTCTTGTGGATAATGCTATCACCTCTGGTCACCAAGCCATGACATTGTCCCTCAAACTCTTCCCTTGAAGCATAAATGCAAAAGATCAAAAGCAATGAAACTAAGAATAAAAGACAATGAATGAGATAGGAAAAAATGGCATCTATGACAAGGTGAAACTCGCCCTCTACAAATGCATCCACATGTAAGATCTACATTTCCCTATTATCATTGCACCCCATGCCCAAACACTTACCCCACGCCACTTCATACACTTACATGACCTGGATTAGTTCTCAACTGGGAAACACCCCAAACTTAATGAGGATTAACCCAATAGGACACCCTGAGACCTTCTCCAAACCTGGATTGTTAAATTGCATAACTTCTTTGAGAATTTGTCTGGATAAAGGGGGGTTTGATGCACATGTTTGGGTAATTTAGTTATTGGATGTGATTTACATGTTATGATCCCTATGACTTATAAAACGCTGGAGGGCATAGTGGTTGTTGCTGCAGGACTTTGCCCGGTGAACATGTACACATGGGGGAATGATTAGCTCAGACCTTCATGGGGCTAAAATCCCACATATGGATGTTGTAACCCTAGCCAGGGGTAAGAAGACATCAAAGATATGCACCAGGAAGAATGAAGGACGTTTCCCTTGGAGACACCCTAGTAGGCCTAGACCTAGGAGGATCTTGCGCTTCCACATGGACGTTGACCTTTAAGAGCCCATGATATCACCTTTATGACCCTAGACATCATCTAGAGCTAGGGTTTGCATTTAAAGGGAAGTTGTGAGTTGATTGACACGCGTGGGCATCATCCAGGGCCTTTGGAGTAAAAACGTTCTGCACATGGAGCCCAATGTTCCACCTTAGGGGCTCAACATCACCCTAGAAGGGCATGATGTCACCCTTGGAGATGATTTTAGGGATGAATTAATTTTATTTATGTAAAAACTAGATTTTGATGTAATTTGACCAGGTCGACCTTTATTTGACCTAAAATCAATTAAAGGTCATTGGTTCTATATAAATAGAGAGAAATTACTCTCATTTTTTCATCATCACTCATTACACACTAAGTGTGCTCTGAAATTTGCGCCCTATTTGGGAGTTATTGGTTAAAATGGGGAGGCACACTTGTCTTGGAGGCTAAAATTTGCAACTTGGATCATTTCTTGGTGAATTTACTTGGAAATCTAGGGTTTTATTGCTTGATTATTCTTGGTGAAGTAAATCTATAATTCTTCATTTCATTTTGAATGGTTATGGTATATTTGCTTATTCATGTTAAAGATTATGAAATTTCTTGCTTGACAAACCCTAGGAGTAAAGGACTTAAGTTACTACTTCTTTGCTCTTCATTTGCTAGACTTTGCTAAGGTGATTTGACAGTAGATAAACTTCTAAATCCCTAAATGCTAGCACTTTAGAAGCTATTTTTCTAGTCATTGTTTCTCTTAATACCTTTCAAAATTTTAAGGAAGGGAGATTCACTAGGACCTAAAATTGCTTACTCTCTAGTGAATTTTCCTTTAGGGTTTGGATGTTTGAGGCCTTGAAGTGCCAACACCTCCTCCATCCACCTCTTCTCCTTAGACAAGTATAATAATTGTTTTTTCTACCTCCAAGTGAAAGCTATCACCTATTGACTCCATTACCCATTAAAGGCATTAGTCTACTCATTCTAGTGAATGATTGATCAAACAAACACTCAAACCTTCTCCCTTGAATCTTTTGTTAACTTCTGCAAACCCTAAACTAGACTAATTCATTAGCTAACTTGTTGCTGTTGAAAATAACTGCTACAACCGTAATAATTCATACTAATTTGCCGCATACACCTACATAACTTGCACTTAACTCACTCAGAAATTGCTTGTGACAATTGCCAAACAATATACTAGATAAATGCTAAGTTTATACGATGTTTCCTTGCAATTCTAAGCACTATAACTTGCTGATGTTACAAAATATTGCTATAGCCATCTAAGGACAACAAATTCTCTACAAAATTGACATTTAAGGCTAGCCAGACATTGCCAAAATTGCTTGTGACAATTGATTATCATTCTGCCTAGTGAAAGTTACATTTTCTTGTCTTTTTCAAGCAATTTCAAGACATATTTTTGCAGTTGTTACAAAATACTTATTGCTGTTGTAAATTATTTTATTGCTGCAATTTTATATCAGCTAGCCTATTTTTCGAAGGTTCATGGTATTATTAAGTACTAACATCATTTTGTACATGAAAGATGCCATATTTTCTTTGTTGTCTTGTTCTGGGAAGGTACACTCCATTTTTACTGTTGGTTCAAGACCTAAAGAACCTTTGGACTTAAGTGACCATTGAGAGGGGGATTTTCTTGCATCCTTGCATTAGTTTTATTAGCCCTTTAGGTCACTGGGGACGTCTCCCTTTGAGTAATCTTGATATACTCCTAAACAGAAAGGGGTTTCCTATTAAGGTGACAGTGATAGGTCACCCCCTGCTACTCCATTATTGGATTTACTTACCTTGGGATTTGGGCAAGTACAAATTGTGCGATAACGTTTTGGTGCCGCTGCCGAGGAACATCGAGTCAATTTTCCTCTAATGTCACTTTTTTCGGTAAGCCTTTATGCAAAGCCTTTACTTCACAAATCTTACCTGGTGACTCCATTGAGGGTGATTCCCTCTTTTCCCTTTGATGATCCCAAGAAGGATTTTCTGGCGACTCCAGTAATAAAAAAGCCAATCATGGCTTGTCAATGAGACCCGAGGAATTTTAAACCCTTGGATATGAGTGAAATGCCGGGTTACCCTCGACAAATTCCTCCGAGGTATGAAAAATAGCTCTCTAGATTCACTAGTAATGATGGGTTTAGGGCTGAAGATGACATGGATAATTTTTGGGATTTCTTTCAACTCCACCCTATCAGTGATGATGCTGAATATTTGGCAATGAAACTTTTCTCTGCCACTCTTCATGGAAATGCTAGGAAATGGTATGATGATCTCCTTGATGCTAGCATCACATCTATGAGCTAGTTAGAAGAAACCTTTCTCGAAAAATGGGGTATTAAATTAGAATATATCCACATGCTAATAAAAAGACTCGAGTACATGAAACAAACGAAGAATGAGACTGTCAAGGAATTCCATACCAGGTTTGAAAATTTGCTACTACAAATTCCTAGAATCCATCATCCTGAAGACATGTACCTCGTTTACCTCTATACCAATGCACTCTTAGTGCATTCAGGGTTTCTCCTCAGTAAAAAGGGGCCAAGAACAATCCAAGAATCTTATCACATGGCCATACAAATCGAATCAAATATCTCCTTGTTCAAGGGAGAACACTTGTTTACTCCAAGAATAAAAGTTGATGACCCCAAAGATACCCCAGATGCTCTTAGTATGGAGAGATTAGTTTCCCTTGATATCTTTGTTAATAAATTCTAGGAAAGAAGGGAACAAGCTATCGACCAACAAGAGGTTGAGGAGAGGGTCCCTCATAAAGATTACAAATCCCATGAGGAAGAGAAATAATTTACTACCAAAGATAATGAAGAACTGGTTGAACAGTGAGAGCCTGAAGACATTAAACATGATGATGAAGTATTAATGCGTGCTCTTCCCTCTGATGAAGCCATCCCAAATTATTTTCCTCCTACACAAGAAGAAGAGGACGAGGTTAGTCACTTTCCTTTTTAGGTTTTTGATGATACCTTATTCTATGATTCAAAAGGTGAAGAAGAAAAGGAAACCTTGGACGAGATAGGCCCTCCGTATTGTGAAGCTGAAGATGTAAGGACAAGTCACGAGGACAAGACACTGTTTCTTACTCTTCTATTTGATGACGTCATCCAAGCATTTGACGCTCCTGCACAGGAAGAAGTGAATACGGTAAGTTGTTTCCCTTTCCAAGATTTTGATGATGCCTTATTTTGTGATTTGGAAAGCAAAGAAGTGTTAAAGTAGCCCTTGGTTGCTTTAAGCCCTTCATGTTATGATGATGGAAACGACATGGTTAATAATATTGACGAGTTCATACATGTTGGGATATGTAAATGGGATGTAATTGGTTATGATGGGGATCCTATTTACAACATTGAGGATGATTTTCAAATGTTTCCTTTACAACTATCATATCAAGTTACTATTAATTCTAACATTTGACAACAAGGAAATTATATAGTTACAGACATCTCCAAGGGTGACCTAGTTCTATATTCTCTTGATGATTTTCAGTCATACCTTGAGGATTTTGATGAGTATTCCTTTGAGCACTTGGACTTATTCTATGAAGAATATTATCAACCACCATTGTGCTCAGATCTTGATAAAGGTGAAGACATTGATTGTCCAAAGCAAGGTACTTCTGACAATGTTTTCCATTTCCCTTTAACTACTTTACCTCGCTATGTCACTAAGGGTGTAGTTGGGAAACATGTCCCTTGTTTTGAGTTTTCTCCGGGGAAAAACCTTCTTTTAGAACTCAAGGGTAGGTTGAATACCTTAAGAATACGTTTGATATCTCAGTCTTTCAACTTTCCCTTATAAAATTTCCAATCATCCCCTAGGTTCTTACTAGTCCCTTCCCAAACCTCAGGATGTAATGATATCCAAGGTAGTCAACCTTTAGAATCTTTGAGATAGTATTTTGAGCCTTTGTTTTTTCATGATCTCTTTTTGAGATGGATTGAGTGCTTTCCTAGAAGTGTGACTTGGCATAATTTTGTCCCTCCTTCTCGCGTCCATGAGCTAGACTTTATGATTGTCGATGATGTGATACATGCTTCAACTATTGATTAAGGTTGGTTGTCATTGATGTCAACCCTTGAAGAAAGTCCGATAGTGAATTTTGGTAGCACAAAGGTTTGGGTAATGGATCCAAGGTTGTTTCATGTATAATGGTACAAGTTTTAATATATTTGAAGGCAATACTATTCTATATGGATAGTACATGTCATGCCATTTCTAGTGGTATGTGGAATGTCACATAATTCCTCACGGTTTGAGAGTTATGGCCTTACGAAGTTGGAGGAACCTCACATGTTGGCTTGAAGCACCAAAAGGTCAAAGAAGTCAAATATATTGCAAAGAAGAAATTATTATTTAAATGATTAAATAAAGTGACAAAGTCAAGAAGGATTATTTAAATAATAAAGTGAAGTGACAAAATCAAAGAAGATTATTTAAATGATAAAGTGAGTGACAAAGTCAGGGAGGAATATTTAAATGATAAAGTAATGGAAAAATTTCTAATTATGGAAAGTGGTTAACCCCAAAAATGAGAAAAATAGGTTAAGCGACCTATAAATGGGTTAAGTGACCTAGAAATGGGTTAAGTGACCTAGAAGATGGAGAGTATAAATAAGAGGCAAGGCTCTCTCATTTTACATCATACTTGAGAATATTGAATATCTATAGGTGATTGAGGTAAACAAAGGATATATAAGCCAAATTTCAGAGGGAAGGTGAAGAAAAGAAGGTCGGAATTCAAGGGAGGATAAATTCTTTTGATGATGCTTTCTAAGGTATGTTATTTACATGTCATCTCACCATTTTCGTAATAAATTTTTTTCTAGAATGATTCAGACCGTGAAAGTGATAGGCCATTGAAGAAACATATCCAAGTATCCGTGGTAAACAAATCAGCTTGTGGATCGTTGTATTTTTGGATTTACACTCCGTGGAAAATAGGGTTTGTCGCTAGTTCTGAAACTAGTCTAAAACATGTGTTTCAGGTAAAAATGTCATAAATTCCTCATAACAGATCCAAATTTAGTAAGACCAAATGTGTTGGTTAGAGTACAGTCTATATTATGCTTTGTAACATTTTCAAATCGATTCAACAAATATTCCGTGTGGGGAACGCTCTACAAGGTCGATCTCTAGAATAAACCATAATTCAGCAAGGTATGCCATTTTTTCTATAACTCCTTTTCTGAGAGGTTCCAATTAGTGACACATGCAGGAATTTCAAAAAACAAACTGAAGAACATTGTGTATCAGTTTCATATCTTAATTCATTACAGGTACACATTTATGATTATTTCAAGTTAGGGTTGTTGACTAATCCAAAACTAGTCATGTGAGACTAAATAAAAGTTTGATGAAAATGCTAGTCTTTTGTTGTTAAAGTTAAGGAAGGTTTGCAGGTATGTGATCATATACACCAGGTCTATTAAAGAGTTACAAATTATATTTGGATGATGATATTGAGGAGGGCTTTTGGTTGAGGTACATGTTGGGTATTGAGGAGGGATTTTGGTTGAGGTACATGTTGGGTACATGGTTGAGACAAGTAGTTGATGAGTTGGCACATACATGAGGTGTATAGTTGATGATGTTGGTACATATTGATGAGTTATAGTTGATGAGTAGTTGACACATGATTGGTACATAATTGGTACATGGTTGGATGCACTTGTTTATGGTACAGGTTTATTACAGGTTGGTGCATGGTTGATGCACTTGTCTATGGTACAGGTTGATTACAAGTGGTTTGGCACAGGTTGGTGCATAGTTGATGCACTTGTTTATGGTAGAGGTTGATTAAAAGTTGATGTATATATTGATGCATGGTTGATGCATGGTTCAAGTTTATTGGTACAAGTTTACATCAATATATTTCACAATGATAGTGTGACAGTGGTTCCATCATTCTACTTATACTTCAAGGTGTTTGGACAGGGCAAGGACAAGTGATTGTAGCCACCTTCTAGTTGTAGCCGGAGAACATAGGGGGTTGTAGCCTCCTTTTGGTTGTAGCTAGAGAATAGGGGATTTGGAGCTTCCTTCAGGTTGTAGCCTGAGAAACAAGGGGATTGGAGCCTCCTTTCAGTTGCAGCTGGAAAACAAAGGAATTTGGTGCTTCCAATGAGTGTAATTATTCAAGACATATAAGAAAAAACATTCCATGGTTTTCTACTTCTTTAGGTTTCCACGTAAAACACTGGTGTATTGTGTATGTGTATGATTGTTCATTTGTTCATTTCTTATTTAATCTACAATTATTGGACGATAACACTTGGATTATATGGTTAAAAACAATTAGATTTCTCTATTACTCATTCACCCCCCCTATCAGTAATCCAACAATTGGTATCATAGCAGGTTTGTTCAGAAATCAGTTTAACCACTAAAAGGTAGATCATGGAGAGAAACAACTTGTATAAAAATTGAATACCACAGTTCAATGGACAAAAGTATGCATTTTGGAGCATAAATATGAAAACATATATACAGGCACAGGGATTTGAAATTTGGCAATCAATTGTAGATGGATACACAACACCCGCAGATATGCCAACAAATGACAAAGTAGTGAAACTCAGTTAGAATAATTCCAAAGCCAAAAATGCACTTCTGAATGGTCTTAGTGAAATGATATTCACCAAAGTTGCACATTGTCAATCTGCTAACGAGATTTGGGACAAACTTCAAAATATTTATGAAGGAGATTCAAAAGTCAAAGAAGCAAAGCTTCAAACTTACAGAGGTCAGTTCGAACAACTTAAGATGAAGGACGATGAGAATATTGCAACTTAATTTTTATGAGTTGATGAAACATTAAATGCAATCATAGGATTGGGAGAAGAAATCAAAGAATCTGTAATTTTTCAAAAAGTACTAAGGTCTCTTCCTATGAGATTTGACCCTAAGATATCGACACTAGAAGAAATATCGGATCTAAAATCAATAAGCATGGACGAATCACATGGAATCTTCATAACATATGAAATAAGAACTGAACAGGAAAATCTAGATATAAAAGAAGCAACCTTCAAAGAATCCAAAAAGTCAAAGCAAAAGGGAAGTAAAAAAGAAGAACATAGCAACAATAGTGACGTCTCGGGAGATGATGAAGACGTGGCCAACTTTGTCAAAAGACTGAACAAGGGAACCGACGATAGGTATAGAGGTAAGCTTCCTTTAATTTGTTTTAATTGTGATGGTATTCGTCATTTTGCTAATAGATGTCCTTATAAGAAAAAGAGAAATGATGAAGGTTACTCAAAAGGCAAACAAACATATAAAGTTAAAAGAACCACAAAGAAAGTTTTCAAGAAAAACTTATGCACCAAAGAAGACATCTCATAATTAGATGAAGATGAAGTCAGTGACAGTGAGACAAAAATAGTTCTATTCATGACAGTAGAAGACTTTGATAAATAAGACTCTAGAGAAGAATATGAAGAAGTTGAAGAAGAATATGAAGAAGTCAAAGAAGAAATTGAAAAGGCAGAAGTTGACTGTCGAGAGGAATTAATGTGTGCCATAGAAGTTATCCGAAGAGAAAAGAAGAAAAACAAGAAACTACAAGCATAACTAGACAAGAAAGAAGACACTCAAGAACTATAACAAATGATCACAAATTTGAAGGTTCAAATAGAAGAAGATAAAAGAATTGAATAAGCACTCAAAGAAAAAATAGAAGAAAAATACAAGATCATTGGAAATTTGGAAGCATATATTGTCACACTAAGAAAGGATCTTCAAAAGAAAAATATGCAAAACAACTCAAAAGTTTTGGATGACATTATCAACAGTCAAAAATCTCATCATGACAAGTTCGAACTTGGATACAATTAGACATAAAAGGATCAAGCTCCAAAACAAGAGAGAAAGAAACATATCCAAAAAGCTATGTAGAAACAATCAAGGGGGATAAGAAGATCTACAAGGAAGATTACATGGACACTCCTCCACCGAGAAGATTCAGATTTCAGAATCAACAACCGACAGATAGGCCTCGGGAAGAAGAATAATTTATAAGAGTACCTCCTTTCAGAATATCTTCTACTCCCATGTATCAAACTACCTTTTTTGGTTTATGTTATGCATGCAATAATTTTGGACATAAAGTTGTGAATTGCAGAGCTAACAACATGAACACAAACAACTTTGAAATTCATACACAAAGGGGTTATACAAGAAGGCCTAGTGAAACACAAAGAAGAAGTTACAACAGGTTTGAATCTTTGAGCACTGAAGTGGAATGTTACAAATGTAATAATTTTGGACACATGGCCAAAGATTGCAGAATGACAGTCCCTCCTAGAGAACCACAACAGAATAACAATAGTCATAGACATGAACCTCATAAAAGGACATGGATAAGAAAGTAGGATCAATATAGCAATGAAGAATGCACACTCACTTTACAAGATAAGCAGAAGAAATGTGGTTGGTATGTTGACAATGGCTGTTCAAAACACATGACAGGTGATAGAGACAGGTTTTTTACATTACGAAAGGAAATAGATGGATCAGTTTCCTTCGGAAATGATGATTCAGCTAAAATCATTGGAAAAGGCAGAGTCAGAATTGAGAACAAGAATACCAGGGAAGAAAATGTTCTACTAGTAGAAGATATGAAACATAATCTTCTAAGTGTGAGTCAAATGTGTGACCAAGGGCATAAAGTTACTTTCAATTCACAAAAGTGCGAGATAAGAAAATAAGGTTCAGGAAAATTGATTGCTACAACTGCGAGAACTTCAAGCAACATATATGTATTAAGTGAAATTGGAAATGAAAAGTGTTGTCTAGGAAAGGAAGATGAAAGTTGGCTATGGCACAGAAGAATGGGTCACATACATTTTGATAAC
>SNQJ01S0039609.1:155392-182952 GCA_010110895.2 Picea sitchensis | reverse complement strand
ACAGTAATGATGAGTTCTTTTACCACATTATAAAAATGTGTCATTTTAATACCCCAATTTTAGAATGGGTGCTACCGGTAGCAGTACTTTTCAATTTGATGGTTGATTTTGAGGTTTTGGTTTTAATGGTACCAAGTGATAAATATACGATTTCAAATGTTCTCAAAATTTAACGTTTTGAAAAGAAAAAAAAAATCAAAAACATCTTTTTTGTTTTTAGGTGCTGATTTTAAGGTTTTTCTGAGCTACTGTCTAAGTTTTGAAGGACATGTTTGAAAAATGTTGTAATTTTGAACCCGTTTTAAAAAATGGTGCTATTGGTAGCACCACTTTTTGATTTGGGGGTTGATTTTGATGTTTTTTATGCAAAAATATGGGTTTTTTGGGCCAGAGTTCTCGTTTTGAGCTCACAGTTCTCATTAAGTTGGTAACTATCTTAAAATACTTTGTGGTTTAAAGGATTAATAATTGGTATAATTTCTCATTATTGATTCACCCCCCTCTTAGTAATCCAACAATTGTATCAATACATATACATCTATGTAATTCTGATTTGAGTATGAATGGAAAAATATACAGATAAAAATTGACAGAGAGTTCTAGTTTGTGAGTTTGTAAACTCATGATAATGCTCATATTTATTACGGAGTAATTTATTTTTTTGTAGTAAGCATACTCAGTTTTTTGTTTGAAAAATTTAGTTAAATCCTTATGCTCTGCAGTGTTTTGCTATAAAATCTTATTAAGTTTTTAGTACAAAATTACTAGGTGAATTTATTGTTTCATGGAATGTTTCATTGAATTTATTTTACTACTGGAATTTGAGTCTTTAGTCTTTTGTTATAATTCCCCTAATTCTGCTATAACTTTGTTTTTGTTGTAAATCCATTTTACTCTCTGTTGAAACACCCACTAAAACACCTATTGAAAACATTGTTGTAGAATGAAGTATTGATCATAGTATATGATGCAAGAGTGGTTCACTTAAGTTTTTGTTGTAGTATTTATTTATTATTTGACAAAACATGTGCTAAAAAACGTTGCTAAAACACCTGATTGTAGCTTACAAGTGTTGTTACACAATGCTTAAACTAGTGTAGTAGATGTTCTATAATGCCCATATATTTCTAAACATCATTAAGTTTCCTAAACATTTTATGAAAGTAAACTGAAACAAAACTTCATAGCATGATATTGACTTTTATAACAACCACTTCAGTAACTTAGATTTATCAATAAATACTAAATTCATGGCAAAATGAAATAAATACCTAACTTAACAAGTACCTCGATCTGATGCTAATTTATGTTGCCTCTTTTCCTTGCTGCTGCCTTTCTGCTCCCTGCTACACAGATCAACCCTGCCACAAACAGGAAAATAACTGCCCAAAACTATTGTCCTCCCTGCCAACTAGGAAAACTACCTAGCTCCAGGATATCTACGGATATCCTGGCCCTCCGTGTCCAAAACATCCAGCAACCCGGTGCCTCCCCAGATAAAATCTCAACCAGGAACTCCACTCCTTGCTCACAACAAGCCAACAGTCCACATAATACAACAGTGCCTAGAAAATCGTTGCTCACAGCAAAACAAAACCGTCCAGAGGCTCTCTGCTCACGGCAAAACACAATTGTCCAGAGGCTCTCTGCTCACGGAAAAACACAATAGTCCCCGCCAATACAGTCAGCTCAACAATTACAGTCCACAGCATCCATTCCCCCCTGTCGAATGGTGCGCACATCCCCCTCTTCCCGTCCCTTATTCCTCCCTGTTGACTCATGCATTTACTTCACAACCACCCCTGTCCTCCGTCCTTCGTCCCTTCATTAATATTTTTATCATCTCGGGATTTCTGGGCTTCTCGCCCTGCATACGCCACCCTCTACTGCATACGCAATCTGCCGGAGTTCACCGGGCTACCGGCCACATCACATCACCCTCGCATCACATGAATTCACGTTATATCATTTTTTTTTTTTTATCCCTTAAATTTATGTCGCGGGTCATTAAATGTGATCTTCAGTTCGATTATTATTACTTAGTTAATCCTCAATTATTCCTTTAATTAGATATTGCCAATAATATTTAATCATTTATTCAATTAGAGGTCGTTATACACCCACCTTCAAGAAACTTCGTCCCAAAGTTAAAGTATTATCGATGATGCAAAGGAAAGGCATGGTTCATACATTTCAGGCAAGTGGTGACAATGTCGATGCGTAAATCAAGAAGTCCATACATGCTAATGTATATGTACAAGGAATGCGTGTGTAGCTAGTACATGCGGACCTACGTGCATGTACTAATAATCAAAAGTGTCATTCTTTAATAATTTACATATGCATTCAATCCGATTAGAGAGCAAGACTGATCTTTTATAAAAGACAACATTAACTTATTTATTGAATGAGAAATCCTTTAATTACAATTTTTCGGTTCAGTAATTTATTTTTAGCGGATGTGGTTTAGTTACATATTAATGAATATTCATATATACAAATTTCTCCCTCTTTTTTTTCTTTTTTATTTTTTTATTTTTTTTATTTTTTTGAAGGGACTACATCAGTTCCACCACAGGCAGGATCTCCATATGTCTCAACTATTCTACTCATCCTTCCTTCTAACCTAATTTCATCTCCATCCTATCCTTCTCTAGCCAGACTATCTTGGAAGCGACTATGGCCTAACTCCAAATAGAACACATAAGAAGAAGTGTCAACTACCTCGACCAGCTTCCCTGATGGGCAACTAACCGGTCCCTCATCACACGTCTAGGGAGCATGAACCAACACCATCCTCGGGACTTAGGGTTTGGAGGGATGCATGGTGGGGAAACCTCCACCCACTCTAATAATTTTATAAGGTCAGCTTTTATAATGGGATACACATTGGGAAAATCCTCCACCCCTCTTAATAATTACCGGTCAACACCCTACAATGGAGGGATACTGGGTGGGAAATGCCTCCACCCCTCCTAACAGAACCGGGTCAACACCCTACAATGGGAGGATTAACCGATTGGGAAATGCCTCCACCCTCCTAATAGAACCGGAGGTCAACACCCTACAATGGAACATATAGGGGCATAGCGTTGCTAGAGGGTTTTGTCATCGTTTATTTGGTTTTAGGCAGTGGCAAAATCATAGCATAATCATGCACTAGTCCACATATCACCAACAATGCATACAAATCAATATAATTTCACATTACATATTCCTTCACACCATAATGTTTTTCGGTTAGTGGTCTTGATATCCCTTTCATCATCATTATCCCTCGACTATTTCATAGCCCATAACCCTGCAGGTTAGTCTGCAACGCAAACTCATATTTTTATATGCATTATCATCATATAATTACGCCTCATCATTTCAATTTAGTATCCCACAGTACCAATACATTAACATAAAAGTTTTCCAATTTGAATTAGATTTCACAATATCCCATAATTCATACTTTTACACATTCACAAGATTATCATTTCACCAAATGGTTTGTCATATCCGACTCCATTCTAATGGTATTTAAACATACAACAATTTCTCTTTCTCACAATGTAATGCTCATCCTTATACATCACCATCAATAGCATTTAAACATTCCGTAAAATTTTCATTCACATAATAGATCACATTACATGCATCATCATCAACAACATAGACATTCATTCATTCATAAGTTTAAAGTTTAAATATATCCTTAATAGTTTCAATCACTAGGAAATAAAGTGTATGGGCCTTAGGTAATCTTGGTCGTCTAAGTCAAAAAGGTGTAATTTTCCGCCTCCTTTGAGAAACACATTCTTGAGGTGGTCAAAATAGTGATGGATAGTCTCATCGTAGTGTCTGAGCGTCTTCCCAAGTGAGATCATGGTTTATACTTGTCCCACTAGACCTGCTTGGTCTACCAGCAGTTTTAGGATGTAGGACTCCTGAGTCCAAATGTCACGTAGCGGTTCGTGGTGAGAGGGTTCCCACGTCTGATACCGCAATTCTTTCCAATTTAGTTTATGTGATTCATCGACAACATAATGGCGTAAAAGCGGATACATGAAATACATTATGAGTTTTATGCAAATTAGAATTAACTGATCACGAACTTGATAGGCAAGCAGGTCAATTTCTCTTGGACCTAAATGTGGCGGTGACAACTTTGTCCCCTTCGAACCATATAGTACTCTGTGGAGTCGTCTGATTGAAAACTTGGTCCCTACTTCATAATTTGATTGGTCCTATGTGCATCCACATAACACCTACGTCTATCCTGTGCTTCTTTAGTCCTGCGCACGATCTGAATCCACTATTCCTCCATTTCACCGAGATGAATTATTGTTACTTCGGTCTTCTAATCTATCCCAACTCAATGGTGTTTTTGCATGGCCTTCCAGCACAAAGAAGCTGTGGTGGCATTCCGATGGAACTATGATGGTTGTTATTGTAGGAAAACTACCAAAGGTGGTACTACTCCCCTTGGGTTTGATTATCATTACATACATCCTAAGCATGTCTTCCATAACTTGATTTACTCTCGGTTGCCCATCTATTTAGGATGATAAGTTGTGCTTAAGTTCAGGTCCCAATGTGGCCCCGTAAAGCCGGTCCAAAATCTAGATGTGGATCTGGAGTCCCTATATAAAATAATCTTCTTTGGTATCGTACGAATGAATAACCTTGCTTGCGACACTCGAGCCACATCAGTAGCATCGTATGTGTCTCTAACTGGGATGAAATGGGCACTCTTGGTTAACATCACTATTACAAGAATGGCATTGTGTCTATGAGATGTGAGTGGAAACCCTACAAGCAGAAGTCGTGAGATGACTTACATTTAGACCTTAGGAACATCATGTGGTTTGTAGGAGGCCTGTAGAGGGTGATGGTGATCTGACCTTCCTTATTGACCTCCTAGGCATCGGCGAAATGGACTATCGAGACTTCATGCCACCCAAAAGAGATTCTTTATCTGCTAGCGTGCCTTATTATTCACACCCGGATCTTTAATGGAAAGAGTGATCTGGGCTTCCTTGAGTATGATGCTTGAATATCCCCATTCTCTCATGGATGTACGTATCCTTGATATCTTAACAATCCGATGTTCTAGATTATATCCTTCATGCTTTGGATCTAAGTGCCTCCAGCTCACGGAGGTTTGAGTAACCTTTAAATACCAACTATCTCCCTAGTAGTTGTGTCAACACATGTTCCCTCGGACTAACCTTTAAGGTCACCAAAGAGAATATACGTGGTCTCCTACTCCAGGAATACTGCGACCACATTTCCTTTCCTTTATATATGAAATACCAAAATCATACTCACTCATAAACTCCAACCATCTTGTTTTCCTAGCATTCAGATCCTTTTGAGTAAAGAGATGTTTTAAGCTTTGATAGTCCATTTTGGGACCAAAGTTTCACCCACAAGATAGTGCCTCAAAGTTTCAGAGCTACCATTACAGATGCCAAATATGAGTTCGCATTATAAATCTTGAGTGCTTCTTCAGCTTTCTTGTTTGTGCCGGTGCACTCCTCCATCCGCATTAGCATGGCCCCAATCCTTGTTTTGGGGCATCAGGTCACGGAACCATGAAGTCCTTTTCCATATCGGCTTTCATTAGATTGGTGCACCAGTTAGTAATCTCTTAAGTTCAATGGATGCACTATCACATTCTTATGTACATTCATACGACCCCTTTGCGTTGCAAGTGGTGATGGGTTTCTCTATTTTTGAGAATCCTTCCACAAATCTCATTAATAACCATAGCCATGAAGTTTCTCACCTCATGTACATTTTTTTGACCTTGGCCATTCCATAATGGCCTTTACCTTTTGGATCCCGGATTCCCTTCGCACGAAATGATATGACCTAAATGGTGGATCTCTTTCTGAAGAAGATATGACCTAAATAGTGGATCTCTTTCTAGAAGAAGGAACACTTCGACAGCTTCCCATACAATTTGTTCTCCCTAAGGCAAGACAATACTACTCGCAAGTGTTCCTCGTGTTCTCTTTCATCCCTGGAATAGATGAGAATGTCATCCAGAAAAACTTGTACAAATCGATCTAAATACTTCCGGAATACGCCATTCATGAGGCTCATGAACACTGTTGGCGCATTAGTCAATATAAAAGGTACCACAACAAACTCGTAATGCCCAAGCCGAGTTCGAAAGGCAGTTTTTTGGATATCACCTTCCTTAATCCTTAACTGATGATATCCTGATTGCAAATCGATCTTTGAGAATACCGCTGCTCCTTTCATCTGATCGAAGAGGTCATCTATTCATGGAATTGGGTACTTATTCTTCACTGTAGCACGACTCAAGTCTTTGTAGTCTATACACAGTAGTAAGGATCCATCCTTATTCTTTACAAAAATTACCAGTGCACCCCAAGGTGAGACACTGGGCCTTACTAGCCCTAAGTCTAGTAACTCCTTCAATTGCATTTGCAATTCACAAAGTTCCGGCGCTGTCATCCGATACGAAGTCTTGGATATCGGTTTTGCACCAGGTTTTAGCTCAATAGTAAAATCAAGCTCCCTCTCAGGAGGTAATCCTGGTAATTCGTCTGGAAAAACATCCTGAAATTCTGGCAATACTGGGTACTGACCCAATGAGGGTCCCTTCCTTTCATTCACTGCTTCCACCACATAAAGTCGACACCCTTTTCTCAATCATCGCTTGACCTTCATAGCTGATATAAAGCGTAATGACACTTTTCTCTGTACACCCTGAATCTTTATCAGTTTTCCTTCATCATTGACACAAAGCACCTTCTTTGCGAAGAAATCTATCAAAGCTCGATGAGCTGCTAACCAATCCATTCCAATGATTAAGTCATATGATCCAAGAGTAGTGACGTATACCTTCAACCTGGTAGTGCACATTCTTAGGTATACTATACAATTATCGACACTAGGTCCTACAACTTGTTTTTCCCCCGAAGCCATCTCGACTTGTATAAAGTCATCGTGCTCGTAGGCTGCCAGCCCACTCTTTTCTAATGCAGATGGAAAAATGAAACTATTTGTCGCACCAGAATCAAACAAAATCTTAACATTAACATGATTTAACGTACCTGAGGATTCTACTACTGTGGATTGATGTTCGGCCTGGCGGTTGTTAACCGCTGCGTAAATCTAATGGTTGCTACTTAAACTTAGAAATAGGGTTGGGCGTAAGTTTTCTTTACTTGTCTGTAAACAAACATTACTCCATCAGGGGAATTGGCTAGGTTTGGGTTAGGATGAAGCATCTAAGCTTGGTTAACATCGAACTTTAAGGTAGATTAACCTTCCACTCAAATAAAATAATTAATTTTAAAATTATTATTACACTAGTTTAACTCAAATTATCTTTACTTTAAATTTTATACTAACTTAATCTTATATATATAAATTATTTATACTAAATTATTTAATTTACTTTGAATTATTTTTAACACTTTATATTATATATATAATAATTGAACGTATACCCAAGGGTTCATGCACGCATGGGTTCCACGTGCTCGTCTGGATTTCATAAGCTCCGTCGTATCTATCCCCCAATTTCTACATTTGTCAGCCTTTCAACTCTCTACGCGTCCTTCCTCTGTCCCACTTTCTCATCCGCTGGGAATTTCCTTGCATCAGTCCTTGTCCACCACAGATCTGCCTCTGTTCTGCTCAGAGGTTTTTTAGAATCTACCTTGCCATGGCTCACATCCTCACCGTCGTTCTGAGCACTTCACTAGCGCTGGTTATTGTTGTATATGCTCCAATTTGTTTTGCAAAAACAAAGTATATTGATATGGCCACTGACAAGATCTAGGACCTGGAGTCCAGTCTCTTTGAGATATTAGGAATCAACCCCCTGTCTGTACACTTTGCAGAGCTCGCCCTCAGCTATGGTAAGAGGTACGATTCAATCTGCCAGTCGTGCACAGTTTTAGTACCTTCGTGAAGAACGCGGGGTTATTTGAATAAAGAAATTGCATAAATATTCCTTGTGTTGTGTTAATGAATGGTGATTTCCTCTTTTGAACAAAAGATTTGCTTGTAATTCCAACCTTGTACAAATTTTGGTATTATTTTGCTTTGAATTTATTTCATTTATATTTATAAATTTATTCATGTGTGCATATGCATGTTGATGCAGACGAGGTTCAACCTATCACCCCGCAGGGTCTCTTCACCTGACCTCCTGCTCACAGGATCGATTCAATTCTCTTTACTGAGCCGAAGCGGCTCTTTAGATTCCCAAGTGGAATCCCTGTCAAAACATGACCCAATCCACAGGTCCTTTTTTTTTTCTCCACACAGTCTCTGTACCTAACTGTGGTTGTCCCCGACTCTCTATCGGGGTTTGGGGTTTTCCACTTCCCGCTGTCGAGAGTCACAGTACTCTCAAATCCCCGATCACCGATGCACCCTTCTCTATGCGCTGGCCCTCTTTGACTAGGCCCTTTGGTCCATACGAGCCTCTCCCGTAAGACCGCAGCTCTATACCTCCTTGTCGGGATTTTAGGTTCTAATTTCCCGATGAGTCCTTTTCCCTTATCTCCTCCTAGCTAGGCTCTGGTCCATGTGACCTATTCGTATATGACCGCAATCATAATCTCCATTGGAGTTTCATACTTTTCGATGTCGAGGTGCACATGCCCCTCGGATCTGTGATCATCCGATCCCCGACGCGCCTTATCTTCACGTTAGCCCTCCCGGCTCTAGCTCCTCGCCAATGTGACCATCACCCATGACCACCACCTTACCCCATCGGGGCTACGAGGTTTGTGATGCCTCAATGCATACACCCGCGGGATTCCCGATCGCCCAAATCCCGATGCTCCGTTACGCCGATAGCTGGCCTCCACTATGCCGTTGTTCTCCTCTGCTGTGTTGATAGCTGGCCCCCACTGATCGGGGTTTTCATGGATCACGAATTCACAATGCATAAACCACTTGTCACCGGAATTCCCAATTCTTTGATGAACAAAACTCCGACGGCGCCCGATCCTTTGCCAGCTATCCATGCAGATGGACGGTCCTGATTGACTCTCGGGGTTTCAGGACTTACGATGTCCTGAATTCCTTGTCCTCAGGAACTCTGATTTTCCGATGGCCAATATGCCGACTTGCTCTGGATCTCTGACACCTGTCCCATGTGAACGGATGGCTCAGATTGACTCTTGGGATTTCGGGACTTTCAAGGTCTCGTTTCTCATGACCTCGAGAACTCCGATTTTCCAATGGGCCAAACGCTGATGGTTTTCGATGGTTGCCACCTGTCCCACAGATGGATGGCTGTGATTGTGTCGGGATTTTCCCATGGATTTCCCGACTCTTCCCGGATGACGGACACCTGTCCTCCATTCTGAATCTAGTGGTCCCACCACACTTATGTCACTTTCGGGATATCGTCGATCGAGATTCCCAGCGACGCAATTTCTTTGTCTTCGAAAACCCCAATTTCCCGATCCACGACTCTTCGGGATCTCCTGACACACGTCACGCACAATGGACGGTCTAGATCCGATCGGGAAATCGTGTATCGCGATTTCAACCTGCACAAGTCTCACGTCTCCGGAAACCCCGATTTGACGACTCTTTGGGATCTTCCGACACACATCACTACCGTTTGGACGGCTCCGATCCTATCGGAAAATCGTGAATTGCGATTTCATTATGAAACGGTTCTACACTCCTAAAATCTTCGATGGTAAAATCCCGATGCCTCCCCAAAACGCTGACACGTGTCCTACCGAGATCAACGGCTAGGATCCGTTCTTGGGATTTCGAGAACCACAAGGTCTCGATTCTCAAACTTAACAAAACCCCGATGACTCAGATTTCCCGATGACTCTTCTGGGACTCCTCCTATGCACATTAGGGCTTAAACCCTGCACAACTTTTCTAGATCTGATGGCTGACAGGATTTCACTCGAGATCTGACGGCACAGATCCATTCTCCCGTGTAACAGACAACTCTTCTTTGGGAAAATCAATTAGTTGCACAAAACATTACGTAGTGTTAAAATTTCTCTCTTGGCATGGTTGAAATTTTTATGGGTCTATAGTTCATTATTACAATCATCAAGGCTTAATATAGGCCAATAGTTCACACTATTCCTGTGCGGTATAAGTTTGCTAAATTTCCTTTTTCCGACTGCGCATCGGGAGTTTCCCCCATTTAGGTAAGTTCGAGGTGAAATAGGCCTTTTCAAGGTCCCGCAATTGCCTTTCTGCATTTTATTTAGTATGGTTCGTGTAGTCATTGAATCTTACCAGTTTCAAGCCTTCAATAGAAGCTTCCCTTCGACATTTTCATCGATTTCATGTGTCTATCTTACCTGAAACTTCATCGACAAGTACTGCTCAAATACAATTAAATCATCAACTCTCTTTTTGTGCTTAATAGCTTTATTGGGATGCTTTAATGGTAGCCATTTCGTGGGAAGTGATCCTTCAAACTATCTGGTTTACCACCACATAATTTAAATGGCGTTCCATTGAATATTCAGACTAAAACTGTAGTAACCATACATAATCCAGTTACAGGATATTGCCTAAAGCAGTTGCTTGTGATACATCTATGAGATCATTTTCTTGGATAATGAAGAGATACTACCTGAGTATATTTTCGGGTACTGGATCAGTCATATTGGGTCAAACTGAACATGTTTTGTTTGTAGTTTAAGCGTGGCTGGAGTTAACACTCGGGTTTTGGCCCTTAGGCCCAGATTTCGAACTAAGACGCTCTGATACCATATGTAATGCCCATATATTTCTAAACATCATTAAGTTTCCTAAAAATTTTATGAAAGTAAACTAAAACAAAACTTCATAGCATGATATTGACTTTTATAACAACAACTTCAGTAACTTAGATTTATCAATAAATACTAAATTCATGGCAGAATGAAATAAATAAATAACTTAACAAGTACCTGGATCTGATGCTAATTTTTGCTGCCTCTTTGCCTTGCTGCTGCCTTTCTGCTCCCTGCTACACAGAACAACCCTGCCATAAACAGGAAAATAACTACCCAAAACTACTGTCCTCCTGCCAACTAGGAAAACTACCTAGCTCCAGGATATCTACGGATATCCTGGCCCTCCGTGCCCAAAACCTCCAGCAACCTGGTGCCTCCCCAGATAAAATCTCAACCATGAACTCTACTCCTTGCTCACAACAAGCCAATAGTCTACATAATACAGCAGTGCCCAGAAAATCACTGCTCACAGCAAAACACAACCGTCCAGAGGCTCTCTGCTCATGGAAAAACACAACCGTCCAGAGGCTCTCTGCTCACGGCAAAACACAATAGTCCCCGCCAATACATCCGGCTCAGCAATTACAGTCCACAACATCCATCCCCCCCTGTCGAATGGTGCGCACATCCCCCTCTTCCCGTCCCTTATTCCGCCCTGCCGACTCATGCATTTACTTCACAACCACCCCCGTCCTCCGTCCTTCGTCCCTTCATTAATATTTTTATCATCTCGGGATTTATGGGCTTCTCACCCTGCATATGCCACCCTCTACTGCATGCGCAATTCCTGTTATATCATTTTCTTTTTTATCCCTTAAATTTATGTCACACGTCATTAAATGTGATCTTCAGTTCGATTATTATTACTTAGTTAATCCTCAATTATTCCTTTAATTAGATCTTACTTAATAATCTTTAATCATTTATTCAATTAGGGTCGTTACATGTTCATTGTTTTTTGAAACACTCCCTTGCACCCTTAAATCCTCATTGAAATAGATGTTTATTCCATAGTTGATCGTTCATAACCAAAACCGATAGATGGATATGGAAAAGTTAAGTGAGGTAAGAGGGAGGGATATAAATGATATATGATTATCTCAACTAATTTGAGATCATATTTTTTAATCAACTAATTTGAGATTATATTTTTGTTAGACATGTGAGAGACTACAAATATGGGGCAAGTTGAAATGAGTGTTGGAGTCTTTGAACATGTCATGGAGGATGTTCCTAAAAATAAATTTGAACACATGTAAGTTGGTGGAAGGATAAAGCATCAACCACATGATGCAAGCGATATAATCTAAAATGATGAAATGACTCTTATTTATTTAAATAGTTTCTCTAATGATTATGAAATTTTTGTGAGCAGTGTTGCAATAAGAGAAACCATGCCCTCATTTGAGAAGTTTTATGACATTTTCCTATGCGAGGAAATGAGTAAGAATGAAAAAATTAAAAAAGATTCAGAAGATGTTTCTTTGTATTCGAAGACAAGGAAGTCCAAAACGAAGTGAGAGGAAAGGAAAGGAGAGAAAACCCCTCAATAACCACTTAATGGGGGTGAGTCTTGTCATAAAAACAAGTTTGAGGGTGAAAATGTAATGTTCAACACCATAGTAAGAATCATTCCCAATGTCATGAAGGTAATTAATTTGATGGAGTTGATGAGTTCTTAAAAAAATTTGAGAATTCTCCTTATTATCTGCTCTTTCCGATAATTATTTTCCCGAAGATGTGTGGTATATTGACTTCGGTACAAGTTGTAATGCCCGTTAGTTTACAAATTTTAATTTTTTTTATTTCTTTTTAGATTATGTCAAAATTTATATTGTGTTAGTTATTGGAAAAGACTTATGTAGAACTATGTCATCATAAAAATTGATGAGGATTATTTTGTTATCCTTGTTTTTTTTTTACATTTCATTAACAAGAGACAAAGTGATAATCCAATTACAAAGAGTTAATCATTATTCGATGGGTGAGTTAAAAGGATAAAAACCACAATGAATTATTTTCCATGGGACAAGTGGAACCCTACTCCCAAAGGTCTGGGATGTGAGGAAACAACTTAGCAGAAAATAAGACCAAGAATATTCCTTAGGGTTAGGGATGAGGCCAACTTGAAAATACCTAGGAAATCAATTAAAGACAAGTATGTTATGAGGTTGTTGAGTACTTGTGAGGAAAATAGTTTGATGGTTCAAGGAAGAACCAAAGTCAAATAATTATGGTAATTGAGATGCATGATTCCGTCCACATGGAATTATGACCTATGATTGGGGTGGAAAGGACAAGTAACTTTGAATGTTCATGTCTATGGTTGGGAGGAATTGGTTCCCTATTCAGTTTGTTTCCCAGTGATTGAAGCAGGCTCATATGTTCTCTTACTTTATTTATATTTCTTTACTAATGGATGGAAAATATATACAATAGATAATAGTTGAAGAAGTTCTAGTACTCATTATAGCCAAATATATATGTGTGTGTGTGTGTGGCATTTGTTATTTAAGTGTTGGTAGAAGGAAAAAATGAAGATGCGTGTAGAATGCTAATTATACTTGTTTATTTATTTATCAGAGACGCAAGAAATACATAGTGAAGTCTATAGAATGTTGTATTATGAAGGAATCTTGTGACTAATATAATGGTGATAGAAGGGAAAAAAATATTTCTATCTAATTTTTATTGTTCAAAAAGATTATTTGTAAACTATTCCATGTAAAAGGAAAAAGTTATTAACCCCAAAACTAGACCAAAAACAAATTTATGCTTGCAGAGATACTAATCATAAACTATTTAAGTACAATAAAATTGTGCATATACTATTGATGTACATGATTAAATAAATATTAGTGGTTTAACAAAAAATAATGATTAAATACATAACAGTGGTTTAACAAAAAATATTGATGTGTTATAACATAAAGCATAGATTCAAAGAAATAACATGAAAAATAACCTGGTGCATGTTTATGGAAATCCATGCGAAGCCATTGACCACGATGTGACTCTTGGATCAACATAAAATAAAAAAATTTGAAACCTATTTTACGTAATGATGTAGGAGCATCGCCATCAACATTAAAGAAGCTATGTGGATGACAACTCAACACCTAGCACACATATTTGAAGTTGTTTTTGAATTCCAAGGAGGAGCACATATTTTTATTTTGAAAAGATTGAAATTTAAAGCTGTTAAATATTTTGAGGTAAGAGCCATCACATAAGGCCGCCAAGGATTGTAACTGTTTTAATTAGAAGATAAGGTTTTACAGATACTGAGTATCAACTCATATCTGAATGTAATCACCATTCAATGCAATAGTCCTTAGTACATGAATGAATTATAAGTGATAGGATAGCTCTAAGGTAGTCTTGAGGGAAGGATTGAGAAGCCCCTCCTTGTATAAATATATATATTGTATGCCCAAATGAGGTTGTTGAACATTATTGTAGAGGATGATGAATATTGTAGTTGTTTTTGAATGCTATTGTTATCATTGTTGAGAGGGTTGAATCTTATGAAGAGTTGTAGAGAGATGTATAAGTCCATGTACGCAATTTATTGAATGAATACAAGTAGAGAGGTTTGATTCCAATTGTATGGTGTTTTGTTCATCTGATTTATTTGAGTACATGTGTTTTTTCATTATGTTCTCTATGTGTTATATGTTAATGTATCTTTTATGCGTGAATATGATTTTAATGGTTAAGTGTGGAAACCATTGATGTTTCTGTAAGTTTCAATTTTTTTCTCTTGTAAGATTCCTGGTGCAAGGAGTCCATAATGCCCCCAAGGAGTGCATAGGATGATTCGATATAGATTCATAAGCTCAGGAGAGATAATGTGAATTTACAGTGGAAGTGCAAGGAGTGCACAATTGTTTAGTTGAAGTGTAGAAAGTGCACAATTGATCAGAGGAGAGAAAAGAAGGGAGAAGACCCATGCAAGTAGTGCATCGGGCCAAAACTTTCTTTAAGTGTTGAAGACATTTTAGAAGGGACGAGCACAATGCGTATGGGATATTTCTTCAAAAATTTCTAAAGTCTAAAAGATTATCAGAGATATGTAAGTCTTAGATTCATCAGAAGTTCCAGGAACGCAAGGAGTGCGATAGAGGTCTATAAACCTCAGAGGAATAAATCTTAGAAGAGATAGCGAGTATAAACATTCCATAGGAGGGACTTAGAAAATTTCTAAGTCCAAATATTTAAAGTATCAATGGACCACATATGAAGGCATGAGAGATTGGATTGATATCATGTAGTCAAGCTCAGGAAGGATAGTGGTAAGAATATTCAAGGAGGGGGGGATTCGTTGTTTAAAATTTGAATGCTGGAGATTTGATCAGGAGGATCTAGGGTCTTTTGTTACCCTTATATATAGAGAAGTAGCGTGTGGTTTAAACCCTATAAGTATCTAATACTTCATGTGTTCGAAGAAGTCGTAAAGAAATTTTAAAGGAGGAGTTATCAAATATCAAAGATCTATTACCAAGATCTATTCAGGAGTTTGCAGGAGAAAGGACAGTTGTTGGATCAACAGGAGATACAGGAGGTTTAATCAGTGAAGTCCTTTGGACTTTGCGTATTCAGAGGATTCGACGTGTGTAGAAGTCAGGACCCCCAAAGTCTTGAAGGCCAGAGTGAATTGTGGCCATTCAAAAAGAGAGGATACATGTCCGCAAGTCATGTACTCTGAAGTATTAGTGCTTCAAAGGAAGTTTGGATTCGGGTCCCCCGAAGTCCCAAATATTTGGAGTTCATGTGGGTCATCCATCATAAAGTACATGCATCGAAAGATTGGGATATCCAGAAGATAGTCACTCTTGGAGGATAGTGAGAAGAAGAGGTAGATCTATCTGGAGTATCGAAGTCCGTAGAAGATATGGACCGTTGATTCTAGGAAGGGTACATGGCAACAAATTTGGACGTATGGAGGTCCGAGGCTCTAGGGAAAATAAAGAAGTGTTTTTTAGAATCACATAGGATTGAAGCCCCAGATTCAATCCCAACCATCCATTGGAGAGGACGCGTGGTGAAAGATCTCGTACTCTGAGAACTTGACACTTTGGCGAAATCAAAGTGTTGTGCATACGAGGAGAAATTCACCAAAGTCCCGAAAGGCATCCTAGACATAGATTTAGGAGGGGACACATGGATGTAGGAAAGCTTCTTCGACGTTTTGGCGTCAAGATATATAAAAGGTATTGTTGTTTGAAAACCAAATAAAATCATCAAATCCAGAAGGGAATCAATTTGGATTGTCCATTTGATCAAAGCTTTTGGATTGTCAATCTGAGACTCAACATAAATCCCTTTTTGGTGATCCAAGAAAGTCATGGAAAAATGGTTGTAATGTACCTCAAAATTCTCATAAAAAAAATAAATTTGTGGTAATGTATTTGCTACTAGATTTCGTTTGATCCACTCATGAGCCAGGCACTTACACTTTTTTTTATTTGCATGAACTTATAACATGCTATCTTAACACACCTGGCTTAAGCTTAAAACCCTTGGCTTAATATCTTTCACAAAATTTGAAAAGCAAGTAAGTCTAAATCTTACTTTATTATAAGGTTTTATTATAGTGCGCGCCCTACCTATACTCAAGGATGGGGAATTCAATCCCTTTGTGTTTATCAAAAATTGGACTATGTGCATAGAACTATGTCTTGGATTATCAAAACTCATGCGCTACCTAACTATGTCAATGTCAGTTTTTAAGTCGTGACAGATAAGGTCTTTAATGTGGTTAATAACTATTTCGGAAAGGTTTTCCAAGTGTTTCCTTTGATGGTTCTATTTCCATTATGTTACAGCTCGTCCCTCCCATAACCAACCAAACACGATTCTGTCCACACCACTCTCCACACATCCAAAACTAACTAACTCTCCTCCGCTGGCCAGAGTAACGAAACGCTAATTTTCATGGCTTGGTATTCGACTGGTTCATTGGACAGTCATAGTTTCTGGTTTACTTGGTATCTCATGTATTTGAGGTGGCGGATGTGCCTATCAGGAGGAGTTTAAGACTCTGTCAGGGATTTTAATTAAGGGTCCTACAATCCACAACCTCGATGTCTCTCCCTCCTACTCTTTCCAATCTAGATACGCCGGCATTCCCTAGAGTAAGGGCTTGTACGTTACAAGTTGTAAGGAATGATAATCATGCCTCTTAGGTCTCATTTCTCCCTTGTGCCTTCATAGGGAAGGCTTTGCAACTTCCACAGGAAGAAACTAATGCCTCCATGAGCAACACTTGGTGGAGTTGAGGGTAATGCCTGGTAAGTTTCTCTAAGGGACTGTCGTAATTTCAGATTCGAATAGAGTTTAATGTTTTGGTTGAAGCCGGGAAGGAAAATAATTGTTTCCTGTTTACTTTACTGTGGTTTATATACTTTTCTTTCCCTCATAGAGTCTACGTGATTTTTTTTTTAGTTTTTGTAGTGACAGTGAAAGGTTTTTCTTATTCTAATCCCTGGGTCACAGACCCTCTGCTACTAGGGACTATACATAATGTTTACTGTGCGTGTGTCCCGTGGGATTACCTCCGGTTAAATCCTTGTCTACCCTATACTCAGCAACTATATCTAGGATGATTCAAAGTAGTATTCCTCGATGAAGTTAGGTTATTCTTCAAGATTAATATGATGTCATTCCTTGCCTTGTTCATTGAGGGTTTTATCAGATGATTTCTTGTTTGAATTCACACTGCTATTTTTATTCTGTCAAGGAAAAGAATATTTGTCATTCAGTTTTCTATGTACTAATGGTGTGGCTCTTACTGTTGTTAGGGTACCCGCCAGAAGCTTCCAGACTCTTCTCCCCTCTGTCTGGGTTGATTACAAAGGATGGAAACTAGAGGATGTGGAATTTTGGCCCTGAGTTAAGTATTCGGTCAGCTACGGTCATCATTATTCCTTTTTGAGTTTATAGAACAAGATTTTTCTCTGTAATTTTTCTAATGTATTATTGTGTTGGCCGAATGTAGGTGTGCCCCTTCACAACGCAGGTTCTAGCCTCTACTCAACCTGGCAAAGGTACTCGAGTTCCAAACAATAAACCCCTTCATCTTGTTAAGATCAGGTTCTTTCGAATTCTGTTCGTAGTTTGTTCTTTCGGATGTTAAGAGGTCCTCTATTCAAGCACTGATTCTCTTTATCAGATCACTGAGGGTTTAAACATGTTTTTGTTTAACAAAGTTCTGATTTATATGTAACATGAAGAGAAAAATTCTTGTTTCTTTTATTAAAAGGATTGTTTACCCCAACTGGATCGTTTCTAGAGGTCTCGCCAATTCCAACTCTGCGTATTCGTATGTGTTTGTTTTCGATTGTATAGTGGATTCTGTTTACAGTTTGAAACAATCATACGCCCATAATCATTTTGTTCGTGCATTGATATAGATATATAGACGCATATAGTAGTTTTGTTCGTTCATTCAATGTTGTTAAAGTTTAAACATTCACACACACACAATTCGTTCTATTCGTGCATTGATACATACATATATTTGAATCTATTGAAATATATACATATGTATACACTTAGCCTTGTTTCATTCATTCTTCCCTGTTAAAGATTAAAACATACATATATATACATATAATGACTCGGTTCAAGTTTGATTTATACATGTAGATGCATAGAAATAGCTCTGTCTGTTCATTCTACTCTATTAAAGTTTGAAGACACATATAATAATTTTGTTCAAGTTTGATGTATACATATAGTCACATAAAATTAGCTCTGTGCATTCCTTCTACTCTGTTAAAGTTTGAAATGCATATAATGATTCTGCTTCAAGTTTGATGTATGTACATAGACGCATACAATAGCTCTGTTGGGCTATTCAATTATGTTCATATTTGATATATATATATATATATAAACATATAGACGCATATAATAGCTCTGTGCATTCCTTCTACTCTGTTAAAGTTCGAATGCATATAATGATTTTGTTTCAATTTTGATGTATGTAAATAGACACATACAATATATCTATTTGGCTATACGATTCTATTCATATTTGAGATATATATAAACATATAGACACATATAATAGCTATGTTTGTTCATTCGATTATGTTTGAGTCTGACACATATATACGCATATGGTAGCTATATTTGTTCATTCGAACTATGTTCATGTTTGATATATACATATATACGCATACAATGACTCTGTTCGCTCATTGATACCTAAAAATAATTGATTCTAAAAAATAATTTTGCATTTAAATCCTATAGACTACTCACTGAATTTCGAACAACCTTTATCTGGGTTCTTGCATGTATACCAGCATTAAGAACCACATTAACATTAACCAATTTCATTCTATAGGGGGGTAGAATATTGAATATTTAAGTACAAAAAGGATTTACAACAGTTACATGATCATTCAAACAACTACTAGAACTCTTTTGTATAATGATAACACGAACAGTAATTTCAATGCGAAAAAAAAAACATCATTAAGACAGATAGAGTTTAGGGTACATATTTGAACTAGACTTTCAGATGAAACAAAGGGAACAACCATGTTCCTCCTAATCGTAGAACCGAGTAGCCACGACTACTTGCCCGATTCACCCCCTAGCATGACCATGAGTCCATAAAGGAAAACTTGGAAATCCCTCCACAAAATTGTCCTTCGATTCAGTCACTTTTTCCCCTTGCCTCACACCCTTCCAGTGTTCATAATAGCAAGTGAAAAAGAAAAAAAAATAGACTCTTTCCCCACCATACTCAGCAGCATCCTGCCTCCTCACATATTCTTATTTGTAACTTGCCTAGGTCTTTTCCCTTCCTTGGAAATTTTTGTATCTTCCTAAATCCTTGATTTTTCAGGGGCTTCCAATGGCCGAATCAGTAATTTTCCACTTTTAAAACTCAGCCCAGGGGTAGTTTCAACATGTTCCCCACTCATGGAGTCATGGTCAGCTAATTGTAACATCGTTGTTCCATTTGTCTTCCTGCAATAAATATAAAATATTCTATTTTTTAACAAGTGTCATTGTCCAATATCTAGTTGGGACAATCAAATCTCTGCCCAACAGTCAAAATCATTTATTACAATCATAAAATTCGAAATTTGGAATTACCATAAATGGAAAAAAATTTCCAATTTCGAATTTACTAAAAACGGAAATAAATTTCCAATAATTTAAATTCTAAAAATAATTTTTATTTTCTTTATTTTTTAGGGATGTCACAACCTTTCCCCCTTAAATAAAACATTGTCCTTAGTGTTCGTTCCTTTCCTGGAATAGGATTGGATGAGATTTCCACAATTCTCCTTCCAACTCCCAACTGGCCTCCTCACGACTAAAGTGCTTCCATTGCATATTTACCTAAGCGATGGCTCTGTTCCGAAGCACTATTTCTCTCCGGTCCAGAATGCACAGGGGTTCCACCTAGAAATCGCCTTCAGGTTCCACCTACACCAAATTCCAATCAATCATATGAGTAGGGTCATGAATATATTTTTTCTACAATGAAACATGAAAAACATTATGAATTCTTAGATTACCTGGAAGTGCAAGTTGGTATGCTACGGGTCCAATTCGAGCTAGTATCTTGAAGGGACCACAGAACCTAGGTGCCAGTTTCACATAGTTTCCTAGCTTCAATGAGCTCTTCTAGGCTTTGACCTTCAAGTATACATGGTCTCCCGCTTGAAACTCTAAGTGTTTTATTTTCAGATCTGCATAGCTCTTTTGTCTATCCTGTGCTTCCTTCAAGTTTTGTTGTACCATTCTCACCATGTTCTCCATATCTTGGAGAATTTTTGGTCCAACCATGAGTCTGTCAGCCGGGTTATCCCAACTAATTGGAGTCATACACTTTCTGCCATACAATACCTCGAAAGGGCTCAACTTTGCTGAAGTTTGATACCCATTGTTATATGCAAATTCTACCAAGTATATATAATCCTCTCGCTTGTTTGGTTTTGTTCTTATGTACATACAAAGCATATCCTCTATGACTTGGTTTGTTCTTTTGGTTTCTCCATCCGTTTGTGAATTATAGCTTGTACTGAAATTCAAGTTGGTATTGAGCCCTGCAAACAATTCCTTCCAAAAAGCGGATGTGAATTTTACGTCTCTATCTGAAATCACCATTTTAGGAATGCCATGCAGTCTAAAGATTTCTTTCGTGAATATTTCAGCAATGTTTATATCTTTAAAAGTAGACCTTACAGGAATAAAGTGTGCAGACTTATTGAGTTTATCGATTACCACCATGATGGAGTCATTCTGTTTCTAAGCTTTAGGCAAACGTGTTATAAAGTCGAGTGATATAGTCTCCCATTTCCATTCTGGTACTGGTAATGGCTGTAAGAGGTCGGCTGGATGCTGGTGTTTGGCCTTAACCTGTTGACAATCCTGGCACCTAGCCAAATATTCTGCTATTTCTCCCTTCATATTAGGCCAATAAAGTAGTTTCTGAAGTACTGTTATCATTTTTTGGTAACCTGGGTGGCCAGAATATGGATTCTTATGCACTTCGTCCAAGATTGTTAACTTTAACCTTGTTGAGTCTGGTATGTAAAGTATGTTCTTAAATCATAGCAGTCCCTTCTCGTCGATACTTAGATCTATTTTTTCTGAGTTCGTTGTATTGTTTGATAATTCTTTCGTTATTTTAGTATAGTTTTCGTCATCAATACCCGTCGTCGTTATTCTCTCTTCCAGATCAGTTTCTACCCTTCTAATATTCATCTCAAATAATCCATGGATTCTTTTTCTTAAAGCGTTTGGTACTTTGTTCTCCTTGCCCTTGATATGCCTAACCTCGAAGTCGAATTCACTTAAGAAGGCTAACCACCTTGCTTGCCTTGCGTTAAGATCTGGTTGGTTAAACATATATTTGACCCCGCTATTGTCTATTAATAATAGGAATCTTCTGCCCATTATGTAATGTCGCCAAATCTTTAAGGCATGTATTACTGCTACCAATTCTAAGTCATGCATGACGTAATTTCGCTCGTGTTCTTTTAATTTCTGGGACTCATAATAGATAATGTGTCCTTCCTGAGTTAGGACACCACCTAGCCCTTCTTTGCTTGCATCGACACACATGGTGAAGTTTTTATCCGGGTTTGCTACTTTCAATATGGGTGTGTTTGTCAATAATTCCTTTAGTTTGTTGAAACTGTCTTGACATTTATCTGACCAGCTAGACCTGGTCCCTTTCTTTTGTAATGATGTGATCGGGTAGGCTATTTTGGAAAACCCCTCTCTAAACCTGCGGTAATATCCGGTGATTCCCATGAATGACCATATATCCACTACATCTCTAGGTACCGACCATTCCATAATGGATTTCATCTTTTCCGAGCTTATGACAATGCCCTCTACTGATATTACATGTCCGAGATATTGTATTTATTTTTTATAGAAGTCACACTTGTCGAAATTGGTGTACAGTTTGTGCTTCCTTAACATTCAGAACTATTCTTAAGTGTTCCTCATGTTTCTCCTCCATCTTTGAATAGACCAGGTTATCGTTAATGAATACTACCATGAACTTGTCCAAGTACTTACTAAAAATACTGTTCATTAGGAACATAAGCATGGTTGGGGCGTTAGTGAGTCCAAAAGGTATGAATACAAACTCATAGTGCCCTTATCTTGTCTGAAAATCTATTTTGTTTATGTCCTCATCCTTTATCTGAGCTTGATGATATCCAGATCATAAATCCAATTTTGAAAAGATCTTGGCCCCCTCTACTTGATCAAATAGATCATTTATCCTTGGTAAGGGGTATTTATTCTTAATAGTCATTTTGTTCAGTTGTCTATTATCGATATATAATCTTAGAGTACCATCCTTTTTTTTCACAAAGAGGACTGGTGCTCCCCAAGGTGAGACACTTGGCCTGATATACTCTTTGCCCAACAATTCCTGTAATTATATTTTTAATTATGTTAGTTCTGGGAGACTCATCCGGTAAGGCGCCTTTGATATTGGGGCAGAACCAGATAACAGATCTATGGAGAAGTCTATTTCCCTTCTAGTGAGTAATTCTGGTATCTCATCCACAAACATGTCTCTGAAATCTCGCAGGACATCAAAGTCTTCCAACTTTGGCTTATCCTTCTTTTATGTTAGGATCGTCACTTGGATGGCATAAACTTGAAATCCTTTTCTCACACATCTCTTTACCTACATCGCTTATATTTGTCTGACCGATACCGATTTTGGTATACCTTGGGCTGTCCTGGTGGTGCCAGAATCATCCTTATAGCTAAGTATCTTTGTATAACAATTTAATATTGCTTTGTGTCGTTCCAACCAGTCCATCCCAATAATCATATCATCATATCCTAGTGGTAGGATGTTACTATCAGTCCTTATAGTTTGACCATCTAGGCTGAACTCAAAATCTAGAATATAGTCAATTACTTTCCTTTTTGCACCTGTTGCTAGTTGCACAAGCCATGATTTTGCGTGCTTCAGTCTCTTAAGTTTATTTGACTCTACCACTTTCGGAGTTACATAACTCAATGTTTCCATGGGGTCAATTAAAAACGAAATTTGAGTGTCATGGATTTTACCTTCGACTTCTACCACTAAGGACTGGTGGTCAGCTTGTCGTCCATCAATGGATGCATTTATCCGATGTAGGCTCCTACCTACGTCTCCCACGGTCGAGGCTTCTTGTAGGTTATGGATGACAGTTCTGTTTGTTGAACTCAAATGGGGGAAGTTTCTCCTGAGATGAGGCTCTCCTCATTCCCAACACTTTAATGGCTCGCGGGAGCTGTCCCCAAACCTCTTCTCTCCCAGGTTTGTTGGTTTTTTGCTGCCTTGAGTGTTCGGAGGATTGGAGTGAAAATCCTTTCTCGGAAAACTCTTTGCAGTACTCCGATAAGGAGCTGGATGGTACCCCTTCTTCTGCTGGTTCATTCGATCCTGTTTCTTATCCTTCCAGGTCTTGCGAAACTCTTCCCACTGTTTGTATTGGTCGTAGCACATTCGCGCTTTTTTGAATACTTTACTTAAGGTTTTGGGGTTGTCAAACTCAATTCTATCCTTGTAGGACTGTGGTAGACAACTTAGAAATTGCTGAATTTTTACTTTATCCTCCTGGATGTATGGTACGAATCTTAGCATATCCAGAAATTTGTTTATAAGGTCCTCCATCGTCATCTGTCCGAGTCGTAACTCGTAAAATTCCTTTGTCTTCCTTTCATAAGAATTTTCAGAAAGGTACTTCTTCTTGAAATACTTCTTAAAGTCAGACCATTCCAACTATTTCTCCTTGAAGCCCTTGGCCAATTTCAAATCTTGCCACCAAATACTGGCCTTTCCTTTCAGATTGTAGATGGCCATCCTGACCTTCATGTTGTTGGAATAGTTGTAGATCTGGAAATACTTTTTGATGTCCAATAGCCATGCCTCTAGTTCTTCTCCTGTCCTGGATTCCCCGTCAAAGATAGCGGGTTTAATTTTTTTAAATTCTCCTTCAAGGTGGTCCACTTGTTTTCTTTTTCTGTCAGTTTTTGTTCCATCCTCAGTTGGTAGTGTTCCTTCAGATGAACTGTCTCCTTTTTCGGTTTCTGGCCCTAAGTTCTTGGAGACTCTTTTACTGACTTCTTCATCGTTATTATTGTCTTTTGGGATTTTCTTGGTCACTATACTACGCAGTAGGACTTTGTTTATCTCCTGCTTTTCTTGTTGTGCCTTCTTCAATTTTTCATTGTCGGCTTTAAAGATCTGTAGTTCTACGATCAGGTTCCTCATTGTTTCCAATACTTTTGTGGGTGAGCTTCTGTCACTATTATGCCTTGTATCTCTAGGAGGTCCTTGCTGTGGATTTTCTTCCATCCTGTTTTCTACATTGTCTCGAGCTTCCATAATTATTCACCAAAATAGAGAAAGTTTTATGTTTGCCACCATACAATTTATTATTTTTTGGGAAGACAACAAAAAAAAAAAAATTATATACTAAGCACTACATTGGCCCTATTCAGGCCCAGTTTTGTTACCTTCACTCTGATACCATATGTAATGTACCTCAAAATTCTCATAAACAAATAAATTATGTGGCAACGTATTTGCTACTCAATTTCGTTTGATCCACTTGTGAGGCAGGCACTGACACTTTGTTTTATTTTCATGACCTTATAACATGCTAGCTTAACACACCTCGCTTAAGCTTAAAACCCTTGGCTTAATATCTTTCACAAAATTTGAAAAGAAAGTAAGTCTAAATCTTATTTTATTATAAGGTTGTATTATAGTGCACGCCCTACCTATACTCAAGGATGGGGAATTCAGTCCCTTTGTGTTTATCAAAAATTAGATTATGCGCATAGAGCTATGTCTCGGATTATCAAAGCTCATGCGCTACCTAACTATGTCAATGTCATTTTTTAAGTCGTGACAGGTAAGGTCTTTAATCTGGTTAATAACTGTTTCAGAAAGGTTTTTCAAGTGTTTCCTTTGATGGTTCTATTTTCGTTATGTTACATCTTGTCCCTCCCATAACCAACCGAACACGATCCTATCCACACCACTCTCCACACATATGAATCTAACTAACTCTCCTCTTCTAGATAGAGTAACAAAATGATAATTTTCATGGTTTGGTATTCGACTGGTTCATTGGACACTCATAGTTTCTGGTTTACTTCGTATCTCTTGCATTTAAGGTGGCGGACGTGCCTGTCAGGAGGAGTTTAAGACTCTTCCAGGGATTTTAATTAAGGATCCTACAATCCATAGCCCCGATGTCTCTCCTTCCTACTCTTTCCAATCTGGATATGCGAGCTTTCCCTAGAGTAAGGTCTTGTACGTTACAAGCTGTAAAGAATGATAATCATGCCTCTTAGGTCTCATTTATCCCTTGCGCCTTCGTAGGGAAAGATCTGCAACTTCCACACGAAGCAAATACCACCTCCATGAGCAACCCTTGGTGGAGTTGACGGTAATGGTTGGTAAGTTTCTTTAAGGGACTGTCATAATTTCAGATTCGAACATAGTTTAATGTTTTGGTTGAAGCCGGTAAGGAAAAGAATTATTTCTTGTTTACTTTACTGTGGTTTATAGACTTTCCTTGCCCTCATAGAGTCTACATGATTTTTTTTCTTAGTTTTCGTAGTGACAGTAAAAGGTTTTTCTTACTGTAATCCCTCGGTCGCAGACCCTCTGCTACTGGGGACTATACAAAAGGTTTACTGTGCACGTGTCTCGTGGGATTACCTCCAGTTTAATCCTTGTCTACCATATACTCAACAATTGTATCTGGGATGATTCAGAGTAGTATTCCTTGATGAAGTTAGGTTATTCTTCAAGATTAATATGATTCCATTCCTTGCCTTCCTTGCCTTGTTCATTGAGGGTTTTATCAAATGATTTCTAGTTTGAATTCACACTGCTATTTTTATTCTGTCAAGGAAAAGAATATTTGTCATTCGGTTTTCTATGTACTAATGGTGGGGATCTTACTGTTGTTAGGGTACCCACCAGGATCTTTCGAACTCTTCTCCCCTCCATCTGGGTTGATTACGAAGCATGGCAATAGAAGGATGTGGCATTTCGGCCCTGAGTTAAGTATTCAGTCAGCTACAATCATCATTGTTCCTTTTTGAGTTTATAGAACAATATTTTTCTCTGTATGTTTTCTAATGTATTATCATTTTGGCTGAATGCAGGTGTGCCCCTTCACAACATGTGTTCTAGCCTCTACTCAACCTGGAAAAGGTACTCAGGTTCAAAACAATAAACCCCTTCATCTTGTTGAGATCAGGTGCTTTTGAATTCTGTTTGTAGTTTGTTCTTTCGGATGTTAAGAGTTCCTATGTTCAAGCATTGATTCTCTGTATCGGATCATTGAGGGTTTAAACACGTTTTTGTTTAACAAAGTTATGATTTATATGTAACATGAAGTGAAAAATTCTTGTTTCTTTTATTAAAAAGACTGTTTACCCCAACTGGATCATTTCTAAAGGCCTCACCAATTCCAACTTTGCGTATTCGTATGCATTTGTTTTAGATTGTATAGTGGATTATGTTTACAGTTTGAAACAATCATACGCCCATAATCATTCTGTTCATGCATTGATATAGATATATAGATGCATATAGTAGTTTTTTTCCATTCATTCAACGTTGTTAAAGCTTAAACATTCATACACACACAATTCGTTATGTTCATGCATTGATATATACATATATTTGACTCTATTGAAATATATACATACATATACACTTAGCCTTGTTTCGTTCATTCGTCCCTGTTAAAGTTTAAAACGTACATATATATACATATAATGACTCGGTTCAAGTTTTATTTATATATGTAGACGCATAGAAATAGCTTTGTCTGTTCATTCTACTCTGTTAAAGTTTGAAGATGCATACAATGATTCTGTTCAAGTTTGATGTATACATATAGTCGCATAAAATTAGCTCTGTGCGTTCCTTCTACTTTGTTAAAGTTTGAAATGCATATAATGATTCTATTTCAAGTTTGATGTATGTACATAGACACATACAATAGCTCTGTTGGGCTATTCGATTCTGTTCATATATGATATAAATATATAAACATATAGATGCATATAATAGCTCTGTGCATTCCTTCTACTCTGTTAAATTTCAAATGCATATAATGATTTTGTTTCAAGTTTGATGTATGTAAATAGATGCATACAATAGCTCTATTCGGGTATTTGATTATGTTCATCTTTGAGATATATATAAACATATAGATGCATATAATAGCTCTGTTTGTTCATTCGATTTTGTTTGAGTGTGAGACATATATACACATATGGTAGCTCTAT